>JANRMT010062855.1:7882886-7906832 GCA_026402145.1 Polypterus bichir lapradei
TTCATGATTGACAGGAGTTTGCTTAATGCCCGTCGCTCTGCCACAGATGTTAAACTGTCCAACTTTACTCCTACAATAGAGCCTGCCTTCTTAACAAGTTTGTCCAGGCGTGAGGCGCCTTTCATCTTTATGCTGCCTCCCCAGCACACCACCGCGTAGAAGAGGGCACTCGCCACAACCGTCTGGTAGAGCATCTGCAGCATCTTATTGCAGATGTTGAAGGATCCCAACCTTCTCAGAAAGTATAGTCGGCTCTGACCTTTCTTACATAGAGCATCAGTATTGGCAGTCCAGTCCAATTTGTCATCCAGCTGCACTCCCAGATATTTATAGGTCTGCACCCTCTGCACACAGTCACCTCTGATGATCACGGGGTCCATGAGTGGCCTGGGCCTCCTAAAATCCACCACCAGCTCCTTGGTTTTGCTGGTGTTAAGATGTAAGTGATTTAGAAAAAAGTATCTTAACTTAAATCACTCTTTTAAATGTTATGGATGTGTACTTTTCGGACATTAAGCTTGTACATTTTATGGTTTTATATGTTTAATTATATTTGAGTTTAATGGTTAAACCAACATTATATAAAAAGATCAGTAAACCCTTAGGTACTGCAAAACTGTATCTATTACTCATTTACTCTTATGCAGCAAGATCTTTTGTAACTTAAAAAAAAAAAAAAGAAAATAATTTTTGGGTGAGGTATTCCTTAAGAGTTTCCTTTAAGAGCAGTGGTTGAATTGCTGACTCAGTAAGTAGACCAGGGTTCATATCACATGTCCTCCCTGTCTGAAGTCTGCATGTTCTCCTGTGTCTACATGGGCTTTACTCCTGGCTCCAGTTTTCTCCCACAGTCCAAAGACGTGCAGGTTTGGTGATTTAGTGAAGTGTGTGTGTGTATGAGTGTATATACTGTATGTATATGTATGTTTGGCCTACAATGGACTGGCACCCTGTCCAGGGTTTTTTCCTGCCATACACCCTATACAAACTGGGATAGGTGTATCTACCCCTCCATGGGCCCTTTGCTCAACCATGGGTCTGGATTAAGTGGGTTATAAAATGACAAGACATAATTCAAAGCAGGTTGCGATTTTCTGATTTGAGAAATGTGAGTACCTTTACTTACTGTAAGATGGTCAAAGGATCTGGTAAATGTCAAAGATTTACACGTCTAAAAATGTTACAACGTACATTTCAAAAACTGGCTGTGCACTAATGAAGCACACGAATGCCTTCTGAAATTACTCTTTCCATTACTGGGTGTCGGGCAGTAAAAGCCTATCTATCCAGCAGGCGTAAGGCAGGAATCAAACCCATATGGGAAGGTAGGTCATGACGGGCACTCTCTCTCACACACATACAGTACTTCCAAGTTGAAGGATCACCTTATACACACACATCATTTGAAGGTAAGAGTGAAAGGGATTGCACAGAGGAACCCCACAGGCTCCACACCAGCAATGATCAGGTCAGGGATTCAATCAAGGTCCTGGAAGCTGTAAGGCAACAGCACATCTGCCAAACCATGCACTATTGTGCCAAGCCATATCTATCCATTCACTCTGTTCTTTCAGTTAATGCAGCCACTTACTCATTTGCAGGGTCATGTCAAGTCGGTCCCTGTTCCGACAGGTTTGTGTACAAAGCAGTAACCACCGTCACTCTTACTGGGTTGATGTACATTCACCTATTAAATGTGAAAAGGAACTGGAGTGTAAATGGAAAACAAATGGTGTGAACAGGAGGATCCTGCACACGATGGGCAACAACTTGACCGAGAATCCAAACTGGGTAGTTAGAGCTGCTTAGTAATGGTTTGTAATTACAATACAACTATACCCTTTTGTAAATATTGAACTGAGCTACAATCATTGCTAAATCTATGAAAATCACTTCATAAACCTCTAACCTTTCTTTTGAGGAAATTCACTGGCCAGCCTTCTTGGCTGGCTGGCATGAGACGCTCCTGTCGCGACAAGTTTTGCAGGTTTGGTCTCCTCTGGCTTCTCTTCTTCATCAGAAGAGTTGTCGGAATTTTCAGAAAGGACTGTAAAAAAATAAATCAGAAAATAACAAGGGAGAGAGAGAAATTATGGAAAATAAAAGGACTGCACATGGTATTTATAGATTCAGGGAAGGCACATGATAAGAGTTTCCGCTGCAAGAAATGTAGGGCTGTATGAGAAACAAGGGAGTACCAGATAGGATATGTAGGAGGGGGCCTACACACGAGTGGTGTATGAGTAACACGTCTGCAGTTCAGGTTGGGTTACATCAAGGATCATCATTAAGCCCATGTTTTTTTACTTTAGGTACCAATCCAGATGGTTCATTGTGCGGTGGTTGTGGCAATGAGCTATCAGCAGATGCTCTCAACCTCTCTATGGACATTACTGCTACTGGAATAATAAACCAAGCCCTATGGTGCGTGCTGTTTGTGTTTGACATCATGCAATGTGGCAACTCTTACAAAAAACAAAAAACAAAAAAAAAAAAAAAAAACTGGAAACGAGTGGAGAAAAGCAATGGAGGACAGGGGTATCAAGATCAGTAGAGAAATATCTAATATTTAAAGGATAACAGTAAGATGGAGAAGCTGACCTCTAAGGAGAAGGGCTTAAAATAGTAGAAAACATCAAATATTACAGATCAACAAAAAGAGAAGATGGACAGCTAGATTCAGGGAAAAAAAAAACATAGAATGTAACTAGGGAGAAAAAAATGGAAAAAAAATTAGGGGAGTTATGTGACTGAAGAATTTGTGCAAGAATGAAGGGTCGGACCAGTATTGTTGCACAGATCAGAAACCTGGGCTGTTAAAAAGGTGCATGAAAGGAACATGGATGCTACAGAAATGCAGATGTTGAGACGGATTTCTGGAATAACAAACCATGATAAGATCTGTTACAATCAGAGGTATAGTTGAAAGTAGGGGAAATCTATAAGAAAATACAAAAAAAAAAGGAAGTTAAAAGTGGTATGGCATGTAATGAGAAGAGAGGTATACAATGTGAGGAGAAAACACATGACAATGGAAAAGAACAGAACGACCACAGAGACAGTGGATGGACTGTGTGAAATGGGATCAGGCCAGGAAATGTACAACTGACAAGAATGGAGGGGGCCTGGTCAAACACAGTGACCACACATGAAAGTGGGAAAAGCCAACAGAGAAAAAAACAAAACAAATCAGCTCTCGTTACAAATTTGTGCTATGCAGAAATTTTACATTTATATGAGAATTGGCTTAAAAAATAAAAAAAAGTGGTTTAATATGAAAAAGTTAAAAACATGTACTGTAGATTGCCAACTTGTTTTTTTCGCAATATATCTTCTGAATTGCATTGCCTATAGTAGATAAATATTAATTAACACAATTTTAGCTCAGCATGTTACCATCTCAATCTGTGGCAGGAAAAGAAAGTGAAGTAATGTGCGCCTGATGTTAAACACCTTTTCCCCGGATTAAGGCTCCTTGTTACAAAATATAAGAAACCAATTAAACCTCTCTTTAATAAAAGAAAGCTTACATAGCCTAATTGATTTAAACTGAAAATTTCTTTTTGTCCTTTTAGGTTAGATTGCCAATAAACAATACAGAGTTTAATCACAGTAAAGCAGGACACTTTCTTTCCTGAGACATTCTCTTGTGTGAACAAAAATTAAAAAAAATTCACTGTTTTTTCGTTTTGCGCCCTCCCCCACCAGAGCCTATCATTTACGGGGGAAGAGCGAAAGCTTCAGATTCGTCAAAAATGTAAATCTCCGGTTTTCGACGGAACTCAACGTTTCAGGTTCCCTCGATACTGAAAACATCGATATCTCGATGATGGGTGCGTATTTGTCTGTCCGTTTGTCACAGTTTCTTGAGGACCATCTAGAGCTAAAATGGCTGGACGGAAAAAAAACAGACTCGAAACTTAAGCCCGTTATGATATGACGATGTGCCAATTAGTTGTTGATCCAAATTGTGGAACAAGCACTCCAGAGGAAACCTCAAATACCGTAATTCTACAACTAATTATGAATTCTTCTCGTCAATTACTATCGTATTGACCTATTTTATGATCAGAAAGATCAGCACCAGAGCAGTAAATAATTACTGAAATGTTATAGAATAGTTTGGGAAACTTAGTTCCTAGGGTGCAATGTCTACAGACGCTCTCGTCCGAATTTTTTTGTATCCCAAAAATGTCTATGAATGAAACGAATGCAGAATTTATGGTTTGGGTAATTTTTTTCCATTGTTTTATGAACAGTCACCAAACCTCTGCCAATACAATAATGTTGCCTCAAACCAGCGGTTCTCAAACTTTCGTATTTCGCGACCTCCCTTTTCTACCTGGAATAATTCTGCGTCCCCTGCATAATATAAGATAGATGAGAATAACCCATGATACAACTAACAAAAGGTATGATACTCGTGCGGTGTCGCGGTATCCTATCATTTTTACTTCCATAAGATTTGCATGTGTTCGGCTAACTTTGATGAAATACTTGCAATTTATTTATTCATTTTTTAAAAAGAGCTTTAATAACTGTTAAAAATGCCTTGTGTGGTTTTTGGTAGTAATTCTAATCCCAAAAACAAAGAATAAATTAATTATTCATATTTAATTATTTTTTTATGTAAAGAAATGATTAAATATGTTTTCATTTTTAAAATTCTCGTAAACGAGGACACCGATGAAGTCAATCTGCGCGAGATGAACATATTTTCGTCCGACAAATATTATACCAATGTTAGTTTTATCATGAAAATGACCCAATACGCAGTAAATTATTTAACTCAATTTGGCAATATTGGCTATGCTGCCAATGTGATGCAGTCGCGCCGCATTATCACCTGATCTACTGTTACCCGAATGTTTGCGACAGATACCGATACATCTCGAACTTTCTGGATTGAAAATATGCGACTATAAAATCGGCAGTAGCAGCGCCACTCATCATAGAAACAAACTTCAAATAGAAGAGGAGCTCAGAGTGTCGTATCTCGAATCTCAAACCAAATCTGGACAGGCTGTGTACTTTAAAGCAGGCACATATTAATCATTAGATCTATGCCATAGAAATGAATTATTTTAATTTTAGTTATAATGCATTCGTTGTGATTATATGCTTGCAAATTTAAATTTGAAATAAAAACGTAAGAAATTAATGTTGATGTCTTGTTCATTTATTCAACACCCCCGTTGTACAGCTTCAGTATGACAGCAGGTGTTAACATACGAGTAATTCTAGAGGAAAAACATTTTATGGACTGGAGTGGAATATGTCGGATGAGATTATACTAAGGGTCTTAGTTGGGTAGGGTACAAAACTCTTAAGAAGGATTTAATTAAAAACAACTTACCATCAAGCTCCAAACAAATCTGGTCTAGTGTCATTCCTTTAAATAAAAGTCCATCCTTTTCACCAGCTAGAAGCACTCTTGCTACTTTTGCCAGCAGAGCTGGGTTCCGTGGAAGTTGTAAATACTCCAAGTGGATTTTCACACTGTGTCCTAAAAACGTGGCCAAACGTTCAATATCTAAACTCTCCACACATAACAACTGTGAAAGGGTTGCGATTTGTCTCCGCAGGCGAGTGGACGTTAAATGCTCTGGGTGTCTGGCACCACATGTTTTGGCTAAAAACCTAAGCAGGTCCCCACCTCTCAGTGGCTTCGTGGAGTGTTGGTTAGGTCGAGCAAATACATATGGGTTATCCTCATCAATTCCAACGCACTCTCGAGTCCTTAAAAGAAGGCTCATACACATCTCCATCCTTGGGGTTAATAACAAAGGCACATATCTGCCTCTTTTGCCAAGAATTTCCACTCTTGCCAGGCTGTTCCACATGTACTGCTCAAAATCTGCCAAAATGTTTTCCGTTTCCTCATTGCTAGGGAATCTTTGTCTCTTGGAATAAGCTTGGATGAGCATTTTAGACACCTCACAGTCGCGCCTTCGATTAAATAAAATTACTTGGATTAGAGTGGCTTGGCACAAAGACCTCCAGGATTCTGCGCTTGGATTTTGCTCCAGGTCTACCACAGAAATCTCCTCTTTCTCTCTCAGCTGGGTCTGAAGAAGCAACAGGTCCTCTAACAGGGGTAATAAATGAGGTTTGTTCCACTTCTTGCCATAACGAAAGGTCATAGAACTGCTGATAAAAGAAAATATCAAAGAATAAATAACCAATAAGGAGACTAACATGGTATGAATGTGTAAAAACACCCAGAATGTTCTATTATGTATAACTTGCAACAACTTTAGCTTCATGATAATAAAATTAAACTGCATTTTTGACACATGCCCTGACAGACACACATCTATATGTTTCAATTACTAGGTCATGGTGGAAAAAATGTCATGCTAACATGGGATTACATCAGGGATCGGCTCGGAGTCCTTTCTTATTAGCAATGGTGATGGACAGGTTGACAGACGAGATTAGACAGGAGTCCCTGTGGACTATGATGTTTGCTGATGACATTGTGATCTGTAGCGATAGTAAGAAGCAGGTTGAGGAGACCCTGGACAGGTGGAGATCTGCTCTAGAGAGGAGAGGGATGAAGGTCAGTAGGACCACCAAGACAGAATACATGCGTGTGAATGAGAGGAAGGTCAGTGGAATGGTGAGGATGCAGGGAGCAGAATTGGTGAAGGTGGAGGAGTTTAAATACTTGGGATCAACAGTACAGAGTAACAGGGATTATGGAAGAGAAGTGAAGAAGAGAGTGCAGGAAGGGTGGAGTGGGTGGAGAAGAGTGTCAGGAGTGATTTGTGAGAGATGGGTATCAGCAAGAGTGAAAGGGAAGGTCTACAGAACGGTAGTGAGACCAGCTGTGTTATATGGGTTGGAGACGGTGGCACAGGAGACAGAGCTGGAGGTGGCAGAGTTAAAGATGTTAAGATTTGCATTGCGTGTGACAAGGATGGACAGGATTAGAAATGAGGACTTTAGAGGGTCAGCTCAGCTGGCACGGTGTGGAGACAAAGTCAGAGAGGGAAGATTACATTGGTTTGGACATGTGCAGAGGAGAGATGCTGGGTATATTGAGAGAAGGGTGCTAAGGATAGAGCTGCCAGGGAAGAGGAGAAGAGGAAGGCCTAAAAGGAGGTTTATGGATGTGGTGAGAGAGGACATGCAGGTGATGGGTGTAACAGAAGAAGATGCAGAGGACAGAAAGAGAACGGGAGTGGCCGAAAGAAGAAGCATCCAGCCAAAGTAGATTCACCACATTAAACAAATGTGCATAAATAAATCCATCCATCCATTATCCAATCCACTATATCCTAACTACAGGGTCACGGGGGTCTGCTGGAGCCAATCCCAGCCAACACAGGGCGCAAGGCAGGAAACAAACCCCGAGCAGGGCACCAGCCCACCGCAGACATACATAAATAAATTCTTAAATTCACTTAATCAGCTGAAGGTCAAGGTGGACCGTAACCAGAATCTCAACAACAAGGTATGAAAGGACTCTGAATGTGGTACCAGTCCATCACTCAGCACACACACCACACTGCGACAAACCAGTTAACCTATTCTTCATGTCTTTAAAGATGCAGGAGGACAACAAGAGTAACCTTATGAGAACCAACTTGGGCAATGTGCAAAAAATGTACCGTACCTGGAGAAAAACCTACAAAAGGAGAACAGGTGGAGGAGCCAAAAAGAGTCCAAGTCCAGGGAACTGTGAGACAGTAGGGCTAATGGCGGGTTTTTTTCCCCTCCTCCAATGACTCAAACACTAACATTTAGACCTGCATAATGAGGACATTTAATTGACCCATCATTAAGGAAACAAATAAAATAAAATGGTTTCTGGGTAATGATGAAAGCTCTCATACGTACATATTCTCCACGAAAAGTTTAAAAGACATGCTAACTCATTTTATAGGGTCATACAGTGGTGTGCAAAAGTATTCAAATCCCATTGAAAGTCATCCTAATTTTCTGCATGACAAATGATTTGTCCACATATTTATCCATTCAGTATTTTCAATATGAATTCTTATGCTGTAACAGTGCATTTCCAAAATCAAAACGAACTATTTTCTGTAGATATTGAACTGCAGATGAACTACTCCATAGTTAGTGTTTGCGTAAGTGCTCAAGCCCTACACATTAATACTTTGTCGAGAACCCTTTTGTAGTAATAATGCACAAAAAATAAAACTTAGCATATCAATGATTCAACAAGCTGTCCAGTTTATTATGGTGGAATTAGACACCGAGTCATGAAAGCACAACGAACAAGAAAATACAAAGGAGAAGCATTATTGGTTACAGTCCATCAAGGAATTATGGAATATACTCATACAGAAAAAGGAACTGACTCGTAAGAGTAGAAAAACTGATAGTTATCACAGAGCTAGTGTAGATGATGGATGGGACACTTGCATTTAGCCAGCAATGACAAAACGGTCAATTAAAATGCATTGCCAGGTTCTTTGGCTAGTGCATGTGTGTACACACATACACACACACACACACACGCACACAGTATTCATCATAATAAAAGGATAAGTGTCTGTCTGTTGTTGTGTCTCTGTCACTCCAATAGATGGCACATCAAACATTTCTAGAAATAAAATGTATTGTGTTTTTCATTCCAACTGATGGCACATCACAAACATTAACAAATTTTACATTTTACAAATCCCATACTAAATGGCATATAACAGAGACTTATGCCTTGCATCTGTCATTCCAACAGATGGTGCATCACAAACATTTGTAGCAATGCATTTTTATTACTACAAATATTTGCGACATACCATCTGCACTAGTGGTGGCTTTAACGCCAGGGATTTGCACTGGTAATCAGAAGGTTGCCGGTTCAAATCCCCTAAATGCCAAAACTGACTCTACTTGCTCTTGAGCAAGGCCCTTAACCTGCAATTGCTCCGTCCTGGGTATGACGTTAATCTGCATCCAGCCCTGCATGTAGGCCCTTCAACCTGCAGGGAAAACTTAATTGGCACTCCAGCTACTGCAAAAAAAAACCTCACACTGGTTCCATTCCATTTGAACTGGTGTGGTGCTGAGGTGTCACCTATTGCACGGCTACACCAATCTGGGATCCCGAGTTGGTTTGTCATGTGGTGGGTGCGGCAATGCGCTGTATCAGTGCGTGCTCCTAACCTCTCCTCCCTATCTGCACTATCCTTATATATAATTTGATACTATCCGTATGTATGTTGTTCGCGTAAGTACCTCGACTGAATACAAGTTACAACCATGCAATGGGACTCTGCCTCTGTAGTTACAACATAACGTGGCAAACGCGGACGCAGTATTCCATGATTGGCTAAGAACGTTCGAATGCTTCAGTGATGCCGCTGGATGGCCGAGTACAGTAAGTCGGTGTTGGTTCGAGCAGATAACAGTAAGTTCGGTTGCTTTTTGGAACGTTGGTTTAGTGGGGCGTACTTTCCAGGACTAACATCGTCGACTGGCTTAAACCCTACAACAGCTCCAGAACCGTAAGTAATTTAGAACGTATCACCATTTGCTTGGTTTGTCGAAATCTATCTTTGGGCAGTTCGGTTTTGGCATCTGTCCTTCTGACATCTACTGGCAAATTGAGTAATGACGGCTGGGTACTAACAACGGTCACTGTTTAAATTTTAGCCGATCTCAGATCTAAAATGACCACGCCAACATAACTATTACTCCGACTCTGCCCGTAAAATACGGTTTGTTTTGAAAATTTGTTTGCCGGAAAAAAATCAAATGAGGTGCACCGAAGAGCTGAGTTCATGTCTTGCAGCCCCGTTTAAACAGGAACCTCTTCATTACATTGGCCGAAAAGGTCTATTTTAAGCATAAATCAGTGCCATGATAACAAAATCATTTCAAGGACTTAAAAAAACAAATAATTCTTTGCAGAGAAAGTATGAATTTCACAAACGTAGAATTTGTAGCCCGATTCGATCAGGCTCCCAGTCACTAGCAAGTTATTAAAAACATATTTACAACCACTCTTCAAATGGGGCGACTTTCTGTGCAGCATCATTTTCAATCATGTCAGTTTACCGTACTGAAATTGTAGAACGCGATAGACTAACAGGGTTTTGAGATTTTTAAAATTATTATTGATAATACTTTTACTATAAGACTTAAAACTGGGACTTACCTTTCAGGAAAGGTAGACACCTGAAATGCCCACTCATTCTTCATTGCCACCTTAAATCTTTCCACTTTCTTTCGAAGACTCTCATCACCACTTCGAATAGCATCCCCTTCTAGAATGACTGCTGCCTTGCTTAAGGACAATCCCAGTTTGAGAGCTGCTGAAGGGCTTGAATATTTCTGCATGTGCTGTTCAAATCCTGTAGCATTTCTTGCTGCACTGGCCAACACATCCAATCGAGAAGAGTCTACTAAATCTCTTAAAGAGCTTATACTGTGGTCGAGTTTTTGCGATTCCATTTTTAACTTTGCTAACTCCCTCATCTTAGCACAGATGTCAGATACCCTCTGCTTTTCTATGGGATTTCCTGCCTGCAAAAACAATCGGTCCCCAAAACGTAAAATAAGAGGGTCATTTTGGACCTCTAACGTTATCTTGTCCTCTGGCATTTTACCAAGCAGCTTCTGAACACCTTCACCAACTGAGGATACAGGAGCTGGTAAAAGAAGTGCTGCTTCAGCTTGGATGCGGCCGCCCCTTCCAATGTTGTTCCTTTTAGTCTTTAAAGAGCAACGCTTTTGATGGCGCCAAAGATCATTTTTCATATACAATGCTAGGCAGTACTGACAGGGCAGATAATCCTCTGGGGCCAGCTGCTTCACTGGTTGCCTTTGTGTAATTAGCTGTCCAACACCTTTTTCTAACACAGCAGCGTTGTGAGAGAAATCCCCTTTGTTACGTAGTTCCTGTAATAAAATTGCTCTTTCCTTTGAGCCTTTCTTGTGGCTGACTGCCTTTGCCACTTCAGGCTCATTTGAATGCATCTGTTCCAAATGGCGAGCAATCTTTTTAAATCCCTTTTCACAAAACATGCAGTAATGCTTTTTGTAAAATCGACGTCCCTGTGCATCAGTACAGTTTTTTTTCGTGACCACCTCAACACTCTGGGCAGAGGACCAATCGTCTACTAGATGAGTCTTTCTCCTGCTGCGTAAAAGTCTTGTTTTAGCCTCCTCTTCATGCAAAAGAGCCTTACAGCACTCGGGAGACTCAAGGTGGGATGAGGTTTCACACTGGTCTGACTGAGAGGTGCTAGAAGTAGGAGAAAGGGACCAGGATGGAATATATTCAGATGTGGATGCTCCTGGTGCAGCTAGAAAATTACAGGGTTCGTCCTCTTCCTTAAAAAAAAAACAAAAAAAAAACACCATTGATGATTGCATCTAATACTATTTTAGAAAAGGATTTAATTAAAATTTGTACAGTCAATGACAACTAACATATATCATGTAATTTTTTAATCAGAACAGAGTCAGGTTTGGTGGGGTACTAGAGACAATCCCACCTAGCACAGGGTTCATTGCAGGGGCAAACACACACACACTAGGGCCAACTTAGGGCCAACCTGCATGTCTTTGGACTATGGAAGGAAAAAGGGGCATCCGGAGGAAACACCTTCAGACACAGGGAGAACATGCAAACTCCACACAGAGGAGGACACAGGGACGCAAACCTTGGTCTCTTTACTTCCAGGCAACAGTGCTATCACTACACCCCCGTGCCACCCAAATGACAATTAAAAACCAAAACATATCACTTATTTCTTTTACATATCTACATCTACATAGGTGAAACTGGGAGATGTTTCAGGGTGCATGTTCGAGCTGTTAAGATTAAAGACTTTATAAAGCCTACTGTAGAAAACTTCACATCCCTTGATCACAGCTACACTGATCTCTCCGTTTGTGTTCTTTTACAGGGATTCAAAGACATTTTTCAAAGAAAAACCAGAAGAAGCTCAGCTTCTTTTCGACCAAAGATCACATATCTCCTCAGCTCTTAATGGTCAACTAACTTTTTAAATCACTACCTTCATTTTGTACTAAAGGTAGCTTTTTCTCAACTACTCACACCTCTCATCTGCCCTGCTTTGTTCCATTCTTCCCCTCCTCCATTTGTAAATTGTGTTTTCCTTCATAGTGCACACCTGATGAAGGCTATAAAGCTGAAACATTTTGTCTTTAACCTTTTCAGCGTGGAAGTAACTTTTTGAGTAACCATTTTTTTTCCAGTCAGATAAATCGACAGATATACACACACACACTGCATACGGTTTACAAATAAATGCTGATTGCCGAGAATGTCACAAAAAAAAAAAAAAATCAATTTACTTTAACAGTGTAACAATTCAAGATTATGTTATGAACTTGTATTTAAATATTAATGTCTTTCCAAGAATGAGTAGCAAATAAAAGATTTTCGTCATACCTTTTTAATATCACAGTCAAGATCAGAGCTATAGTCAAGAACAGCTGAAGAATCAGCATTTTGGAAGCTCTGGGGAAACAAAACTATTCATTAGAGAAAATGCATTTAAATTAACTTAAAAAAGTCAGTTAAACAAAACAATTTCATAAAATCCAATCACAGATGGTAAAAATAATAACATAATAATAACCACCACCACCTTCACTTAAAGTTGACCTTCATTTATTATGAAATGTATATTCGATTAGAAAAGCCAGATACATTACATGTTCAGCTCGAACTTCTTTCATTTTGTTTCAATGCGATATTATAATACCGATATGGATCATTATCTTTCTAATAAAAAAATCCTGGGACAAAGACAAGATTTTTAGCCTGGGACAAGACGTGACTTTTTCAGAGAGATACTTTTACGTCCCGCGAGACGAGACTTTGTGCCAAGAGATTCAACCACACCCGGGCAAGGAAATAAAAGACAAAGAGTAGAATGACAAAGTAGAACATCGTAAAGAACTCAAAAACGTTGGCACGATACACATGCAGAGCAAGTTACAGATAATGAAAGTACTAAAATTCGAAAGTCTCAAAAAAATGATAGTAAAGATCGCATTAGCGCAAAGAAACGGAAATTATTACTCGGTGAAATAACGGAATAGCGAAAAGAGATAGAATATATTGTTCGGATTTAAACTTTAAGTTGGAGACTTGTAGATCGCCTAATTCGTGTTGCCATCAGGGAAAAGTAGTGTTTCTTCCCAATGAAGAGGCGTATCTGCGAGAATTAAAAGATTTGTTGTTTGGTGAAAGTGAAATCCCGCAAGAGAAAATTTCAAGCCCCGTGAGACAAGACTTTATGCCCACATCTAAAACATTTACAACCATGCACATGGTTCAATCATTTCTCATTTGTAAGAATGCTATTGTCAGAAACAGTTCGTATAGAGAGAAACGATATTCATTCACGGGCAGTTACATGTCGCATTGTCATGATGTAATTCCAAAAACGAAACCAGAATTCAATGCGATATTGACGAAAGGTAAAAGTGAAAAGAGAATGAACATATGGACAGAGGTGATATGTCAGAAGTATGTATATATTGTTTGGCTTTAAACTTTAAGTCGAAGACTTGTAGATCGTCTAATTTGTGTTGCCATCAGGGAAAAGTAGTGTTTCTTCATAAGGAAGAGGCGTATCCATGAGAATTAAGTTTTATTGTTTGATGAAAGTGAAAGCCACATATGCAAGCAACAGAGACACAAAGTGGCTGGCATGTAGCGCAGGCAGAGGGGTTGGCGTGCGAAGCGAGCAGAGGGCAGAGCCATCTAGTAATTCATTAACTCAATAATTTTCTAGATGGTAAGAATTCTTAAGTAAAAGCTTACCAGTTCATTATTTCTCCAAGAGAATTCCGGCAATCCGTAATCAATTGTGATTTCTTCACCTTTTGCAATGTCTCTGATGGCAAATACCTGAAGATGAGACTGGTTTCCATAAAACACCTCCCTTACTTTACAGTTGGGAGCCTTGTATATGCTTCCACTGGAGATTAATGCTTCTTCCTCTTTTAAGCTTGGGGAGCTAGAATATAAATATGTTAAGAGTAAAGATGTATACTCCATAAAAACAATCATATACGGAATATTCCGAATGGTACAGATGCTTCTGATTTGAGTATCCAGGATCATCAAATTTAAAAACACCACAAAGACAAATAAAACATATAAACATGTAAAACGAGAAGCATATGTATAGACAATAAACAAAGATTTAATAACTGAGTGAGTTACCATTGTACACTTGAAATATGTGATGGCTGGAAATAAGGCACATCCATCCGGTTCTTCTCAGACTCGTCAAAATCACAAGGGTCATTGTATGGATCTGGTGAAAAGTCTCCACTTTCTGTATTAAAAACAAAAACAATTAAAAAAAAAAAAAAGTATTCTAGAAAATGTAAAAATATAAACTGGCAACCAGATCATAGAGTGCTACTGTATATGAAAAGAAGGAAAAATGAAAAAAGGTAAACAGGGCAGCTGTTACAATTTTGCAGAATACTTAAAAAAAAAAAAATACAGTATCATGTTAAGACAATTAAGATTAAATAAAAAAAAAATTCTGTGAAATTAAGGAAAGTTTATTCAGAAGACTCCACTGTTAGAAATATGTTAAGTCAAACAAACCAATTCATACAGTCATCTGATGTTTAAATATGTACTGCGTATTTCAATTTTGTCATCCTTTCCGACACACAACTACCGTTTTTGAAAAGCTTTAAAACAAAAATGTGATTTTTGTGTTCCTAACTAAATAAAACATCCAAACACATTTCTATGCACCTGCTCAGACATTTTATTAACCTGATTAACGATTAACAGGGTGCTAAACATGCATCCTGCGGGCTATACCTGCAAAGCTGTCCTCATCTGCTTGGGTGTCCCTTTCCAGAACTTTCATCGGAATTCCTTTTCTCTGCTTCTTAAAAGGGAAGTTTCTGAGGATGAACAACAGAAAATTTTAACTTATTTCATATTTAATTATGTGATAGTTTCCATGGTTATGCATACCAAATTAATGACTTTATTAGCATGAGACGCACCACTTTTATTGAGTATGATGATTAGAGGGCACCATGTCTATGCAATTATGATTAAGTCTGCCTCAGGTTATGTTTTATAATTAAACCTGAATTTCCCACAAGGATTAAAGCAACGTAAGACCAAAGAGTAAAGCATCTTGCATGCAAAGATTGTCAGAGTTCTGCAAATCAAACATATAACAGCTATAAGTGAGCACATACTATTTATTCACTCTTATTTCTATGTTGTACTGCTGCAGGTATGAATCAGTAAAAACAATCTGTATTCAATAATAAACAAAAATAACTACAACAAAAATTAACAAGCTGTAAATCTGTGTACAACGGAATATCACATCATTTGCAATGGAACAGCATTAGTCGTCACTGGCCAATACGAGGGCGAGTCAAATGAAAACCTTAAATATTGTTTTTCATAATTTATTGCAGAAAACATGTTACACAGCTGCGTCACTTTACCTATGTAATCTCCACGGCCTTTGATACAAACCCTCCCGTGATAAAAGTGCATGGATATCTCTAGAGAAAACGGGGGAAAATAAAACATTTTTGGGTCATGCACCATCTGCTGCTCCTCTTCATTTGACTTGAAAGTCTTCCTGCCCATCGAGTGGGGTCCAGGCATCAATGTGTTATTATTTCAACTCTGCTTTCATGGCAGCCACTTTGCGGGAACTTTATGGAAGTGGAGCACATCATGGATGATATGGGAGCACATCATGGATGATATGGGAAGATGAACCAGGACTGCTGTCCAGAAGTGTGGCTCTTTTATTCACTGTCATTTGACAGTTGTCCTGCTACATTACATTCAACTTCTGCAATTGACTCAGCGTATCTGTCACAGAATTGGAACTTCCTACTGTACTCATTCACTTGTGAGAGTGACAGACATGCATCACAGCACTGAACATCCATTCACTCAAGAATTTCGATAGGTTTTCACCCCTTCACCGTTTATAAAATGGATGACAGAATGCTGTTCTGCTTTAGTGCATGTTTCCGATGGGTCTGCCATCTTTATGCTATTACGATGATGTCATATTGCTCATCTCCACTGGGCTTTCAACTGCCGGACACTTTCTAATGTCACTGTTAACGATGTTGCCAACTTACACGACAATGGTATGATGTTTAGAATTCTATCGCAATTTTAAGTTTTTCATTTGACTCACTCTTGCATTGTGGCATAAACATACATGAAAACATGGCATTCACATTTTTTCTCTGCCATCAGTACAAAGTACACGCAGGTAAGAAACCCATATAAATATGTTGTCATTTTTGGGAGGAGGAGGCCATCCACAAAGAAACCAAAACCTCTGTCAGATCACTGAACAGCAAAAAGCTATAAAAATGTTTTCTATCTGAATAAAAGCAGAAAGTATAAAAGTTGGCAATTTCTTACTAAATTTAAGTAGATTATCTAAACACACATGCAAAATACATACAATATCTTGTAAAAAAAAAAAACTACCAGTATGACCCTAAAGGAGGCAATGAAGCACATCAGTAAAATGATATACTGTACCAATAAATAAAGATTAAGGGCCAAACTTTAAATATATCAACTGATTAATGGATCATGGGTTTCTAGCTACACTGTTTCAAATTATAGATTTTTTTATTATCAAAAAACAAATAATATTGCTCACTTAAAATAATATACAGAGGTAGGTAAAAGTAGGTTTATAATTAGGATATAGCGGGTTGGATAATGGATGGATAGTTGTTCAGAATGAAAAAGATATGTATGTTATGATAATTACAATAGCTTTAATAACGCAACAGCTTTAAGAAGAAGACAATACAAATAAATACAGCAATTAATAAACAATAAAGCAAGAATAAACTCTGTGTACTCATAACTTCAAACCTATTTTTGCCCACACCCCCCTATACACCTAGCTGTGGAATTTGCAACTTTTGTTTCCAATTATGTTCCTTCATCACAGCGTCGCACACAGGCGATCAGTCTACAATTATGTACCTCATTTATCAAATTTATACTACAGACTCAAAATGACTAAAAAACGGTTTTATTTTTCATTTAATTTTCATCCATATTTATTATTTAGTGTGCAAACAAATATTTGTTTAACAACCTCGTCATCTCCTGTCAGCCAAACACTATACACCATTTATCACTTTTTGCATCCATCTTTTAGGACCAGTCAATATTCTGGTGGCCTGAGCAACTTTAAGAACTTGCTAAGCGGGCGTTATCTGGACTCATCAATTACTTATATATGTTTGTTTGTTTTTTTTTATTTTTATTTCTAAGTGCAAATTTTCACTGCGTCCGACTACGCCAGCCCTGCAAAACGCTCCTCGATCTTGTCCCATTAAAACCCCCAGAAGCCCTAGGGTGCTACATACACTCAGCACGTCAGACACAACTGAGGGTTGGCACGGAAAACTTTCTGTAGGTAATGGGTGGAAGGGTCACATCCTTTACTAACATTTTTCTTCGATGTATTTCATTTTTGATTTAAGTAACCAGTGCAAGCAATAACCCTTCCGTGCACCCAGTGTTATTAAATGCTAAGTTTTTTTTTCCCTCAGATACCATGTGGTTTAGTTTATCACCTTACCCTCTGGATGGAGGTTTGTACCCCTCGCCATCACTGTCGAGACAAGCAGGCTCTCTGTAATCATAGAGCGAACTGACAGCTGCCGCCATTTTTGGTCCTGGCAGTGTCCGTCCGCCTTCGGCAGCGTGCCCGTGGATCAATTAACCACAACAATGGTGGGAGGAAAAGTTATATCACGGTAAAAAATTACGAAAGTTTTTAAAATAAATTAGTTCTTGTGTAATATTTTACTTATATAATGTGTAAATTAATATTTATTATTGTATGTTGAGGATCTAAAACAGAAATCTTAGTTTTAATTAACTGGTAATATTCTAATCCCCCCCTCAGCGTGTTCGCTATTAAATAATGGCTTCTCCCACTTGCGCCGCCGCAGTGAATTCAGCGTGAATAAACATTGTCCATACATGGTGTTTTACATTAACAGAGAGTAAACTGAACGCAGAATTCATTGATTACCATTGCCTTTGGACAAGCGTTCTTAATTCCTTTAATATTTATCCAAGATGGCAACGACGCATTCAATAACGCGTCAAAGGACGAGCCCAGGCCCGGTTTCCGCTCATTTTTTTTAGAACAACATTCAGCAATAAAGATGGGAGATGAATGAACGTAGTCACGTGGTGTTTACAGAGCTCGATTGATGGACAGATCGGCAGACTTATTTGTTCTTGATAGAATTTAAAACTTTACAATATAAATAAATATATATATATATATATTTAACTTTTAATAATTTATAGATATTCATTAATTTAATTATATACCCCCCTTCCTATCTATCTATCTATCTATCTATCTATCTATCTATTATATAGTGCTTTTCATTATCTATCTAGCTGTCTGTCTGTCTGTTATATAGTGTCTTTCATTATCTATCTATCTATCTATCTATCTATCTATCTATCTATCTATCTATCTATCTATCCACCTAAGTCTTCAGACCCACTCCTGCTTTTTCCATTCCATCTGATTGTATTGCATGTAACCCATCTACCAATATAGCATCTGAAATAACATACCCAAAATGCCATAATTCCTGAACTTGCCATAACTCGCCATAAGATGTGATATTCCTTTCAGCTTCAAAAGCAATCGAAGCTGGGTAGTTTTGAATTATTTCCCCCTTGCTTTTATCCTCACACTTGCCATCCTCATATTAGTTGTTCCTCTGATAAGGTGAAAGACAGCTCTAGTCGGGGCAATATAAAATAGATTATCTATTTTTATATATATTTTGTAATTGATAGTTTTAAAAGGTATTTTAGAAAAAACGCAATGATAGATAGATAGATAGATAGATAGATAGATAGATAGATAGATAGATGTGAAAGGCACTATATGATAGATAGATATGAAAGGCACTATATAATAGATAGATAGATGTGCAAGGCACTATATAATAGATAGATAGATAGATGCACAAGACACTCTATAATAGATAGATAGATGTGCAAGGCACTATATAATAGATAGATAGATGTGCAAGGTACTATATGATAGATAGATAGATAGATAGATAGATAGATAGATAGATAGATAGATGTGCAAGGCACTATATAATAGATAGATAGATAGATAGATAATTGTAATGACACAGATATTGAAAATAGACACAAGATACACAGACACACCGATTCTAAATCTAAAGCATCTAAAATAAGTTTAAGCCGGTTCTCCCACTTACCCAAAATGCCACACTACCTGAACTCACCGTGAGATGTGATGGTCCTTTCAACTTCAAAAGCCATCTAGGTTGCCCAGTTTTGAATCGTTTCCACCTTGCTTTAGCTATGCCAATTCACCTAACTGGCATGTCTTTGGTCTGTGGGAGGGAGAACATGCAAATTCCATGCAGACTCCGGTCTCCTTATTGCAAGGTAACTGAGTTATCACTGCGCCACCCAATACTATTATAACAAAATAAGAGCAACTGGCATTTGGTGGATTTGTGCACTTGATATTATGATGAATATAGCTCTGGTTTTCAGAACTGACATTTATTATCATATTACGTACTAATAGTCATCAGCGCTATTTACGTATCCCAGCAGTTAGTTTGCCGGAGTCAACGTAACTTGATTCCCCCCCTTGCTGGTACTGGAAGGCTGCACTGTACGGTATTTCTTTCCATGAAAATGTCGGAACGTTTAAAGTTGAAGGCTCCTGCAAATTCAGCTAGTAATCTTGATGATAATGTCAATGAAAGAATATTATCAGAATGCCATGGCATCTACACTGATAAGGAAAAAGGTAAGACGTATTTTACAAGTGTAATCTGTTTGGCTTATGCAGGGAAATCGTGGCTATTTTTAAATATGTCTGTCCCTCGTAAGGTCACTACATGGAAATGAATGTCAAAGGTTTCCTTGAACACATGTTAAAGAAAACAGTGCTTACAATGCAATGCAAAAATACACTAAATAAAACTGTATAATTATAATAATAATTTAATAGAATATACTTTGTTTAATCCTATTTTGGGTTCAAGTGGCTCTGAGCCTATCCTTGCAGCACTCTGTAATAAGGTAGGATGTATCACCGGATAAAGCAGACTCGTGTACACTCAAAAACTCATGCTGTGGAATCGAATCGACAATCAGTTTTACTAGGATGACTTTAAGCAATGAAGGAAAAAAAAATGAATGACCCAGAGAAAAACCTGTGGAGAGAATATGCAAAGTCAACAGAGAAAATGATGAGGCTGTGGCACTCGGACCAGAACACTGGACATGTGAGGCTGAGGCAGCCCTGATTACTGCACCACTGTGCCTTATTATTATTAGTATTCAAGATACCATTTAATTTTTACAAGTTTCTAAAGTCAGTCATTTCCAACCCGTTATATCCTAACACAGGGTCATGGGGGTCTGCTGGAGCCAATCCCAGCCAACACATGGTGAAATGCAGGAACAAATCCCAGCAGGGTGTCAGCCCACCGCAGGGCACACACACACACACACCAGGGACAATTTAGGATTGCCAATGCACTTAACCTACATGTCTTTGGACTGTGGGAGGAAACCCACGCAGACACCGGGAGAACATGCAAACTCCACGCAGGGAGGACCCAGGTCTCCTTACTGCAAGACAGCAGAGCTACCACTGCGCCACCATGCTGCCCATTTCTAAAGTTCCTTCCTAAATATAATATTGCTGGAAAAGACTTTTTTTGTTTTTTGCAATAAACCTTGGAATCACCAGAAAGCAGGTCTCTGAAACGTCTGAAGTGATCCTGTCTGTGAAATAGAGATAGCGCTAATACTTTCACAGTGCAGCGCTGTCAGAGTTAAGTGTTTTACACAGATCATATAGCGACTTGTGGTGCACCACTGGGGCCCTTGCCCAGCTGTGATGCCTCCACACTGGAAGGACAGGGGGAGGGAGCGTATCCAGAGCATTAACTCCACCGGAGCGCTAGGCGGCGGCCCACCTGGGTTTGAGCGGTGCCTCGGACTCCAGCAGGGCTCCATCATGAGAGCTAGAGTTTCATGCAGCCCTGTTGGGTTCCATGGGTGCCGCCAGGGGGTGCTGCAACTGCTACTGAGCCCTTGGATGCAGCTCTTCCTTCACACCCGGAAGTGCTGCTGGAAGAAGGTCAACGAGCACCTGGAGCACTTTGGGGTGCCTAATAAAAGCAGCCAACAGCCACTACTTGGGGAGCCAGAGTCGGGAGGTGGTGGACAAAGCTTGCCAGGAGGAGTAGAGGCGGACAGGAGAGAAGAGAAGAGAAGAGAAGAAAAAGAAAGAAAGAAAGAAAGAAAGAAAGAAGGGACTGAGTATTGTGTGCCATTCGATGCTGTACTGTGCTGTGGGAAGCAAAGGAAGTGCCCCCACGTGTAAATAAACTGTGTGCTGTGTGGCAAACTTGTGTCCAGCCTGTCTGCGTCAGGGTTAGGGGGACTGTACATAACCCGGGCTTCATAGACTTTAACACATAAAGCATGGAATTGCCTGGAAGCAGGTCTCTGAAACATCTGAAGCAATCATGTCTGTGAATGTAGAGAATGCTAATAGGTGGTATACCTCTGTATTCACCTGAGTCTGCAGCTGAGTGGTAATGCAATCCAAGAGGTCCAAGCAGGTGCTGGGATAGATAGATAGATAGATAGATACTTTATTAATCCCCAAGGGGAAATTAAGAATGATAAAAATGCAGTGCAAGTTAAAAAATGCAAGGTGGAGAGTGTGAGGCAGGTATAATAGTCTATAATCTTGTGTAGTGTTAACGTTTACCCCCCCGGGTGAAATTGAAGAGTCGCATAGTGTGAGGGAGGAACGATCTCCTCAGTCCGTCAGTGGAGCAGGACGGTGACAGCAGTCTGTCGCTGAAGCTGCTCCTCTGTCTGGAGATGATCTTGTTCAGTGGATGCAGTGGATTCTCCATGATTGACAAGACCCTGCTCAGTGCCCGTCGCTCTGCCACGGATGTTAAACTGTCCAGCTCTGTGCCTACAATAGAGCCTGCCTTCCTCACCAGTTTGTCCATGTGTGAGGTGTCCCTCTACTTTATGCTGCCTCCCCAGCACACCAACGTGTAGAAGAGGGCACTCGCCACAACCGCCTGATAGAACATCTGCAGCATCTTATTGCAGATGTTGTAGGACGCCAGCCTTCGGTGTTAGGGTTACTACATGATCTGTGCAAAAGACTTAACTCTGACAGTGCTCCAGCTGTGGAAACATCTGTAACCTGTTTGGGGAGCATCCTGGGATGGTTCTCACTATGAATGAGGAGAGGTGCTGCGGGCCCTTACCTTTTCCTTTTCTGTTCCCTCCGCAGTGCTTAGGATGCCCAGTAAGGGCATTTGTCGCCAGCCATTCTGGTACCCCAGTCATATTTCCCAAAGTCTCCGGAAGGAGGCGTCACTCGATACAACAGCACATTGCAAGATGAAAATCCTAACTACAGAGCCTAAAGCAGGCTTTGAAAACCAAGGGTGATTTATATGAAGGAAACCCCTTTATTGTTTGTTTTGGCACAATCAAGTGCCTATTTTGTTTAGAAGTTTGATTAAATGGGAACGACTGAGTTGGTGCCCCAACATTTCTACTTGTGGATCTGCAGTCCTTCCATTGAACTCAAAGGAAAACACACAACAAGTTGCAGATAACATCCTTTCAGACAGGTGCTCAGAACTGAACTGACCCAAAATGGCCGAACTTACGGTCATATGGGTTCTAGGCAGGAAGGTTCAGGTCCAGAAGTGTGGATAACGGAAATGACTTCCGTTTTGCACTGGGGGGAAGAGAGAAGGCATTAGAAAACAGTGCCAACCCCTGTTTCGGCAGGTACTTACTATCACCAGAGCCCTTAAGCGGCCTCCTGTGTGCACATATATATACTGTTCTCTGGTATATGCACATACCAAGGCAACCGGGCACATATTTAACTGGGACACAGTGCAAGTGACATTCAAGGCGAATACTAAGACTGCTAGACAGCTGGCTGAATCGTGGCTATCAAATGAAAATACCATTAACAGACACTTGGACTTGAACCCAGCATATTTAGGTTTTAAAAGAAGACCATCTAAATAATAAAAAAAAACACCCTATTAACCTCACCACACTAATCCACCCCTCTTACACCCACTTACACCGCACCTCTTCCTCTTCTGCTATATATTTTATTGATTCTTGTATGTCTAATCATTTTCCAGTGATGATCATACCTGCCAGGTGTTGAAAGCACAGGAATAAAAGACTATTTTAAGATGCATGATTCATTTTCTCCCTTTGTGGATTCCTTCTGTAAATATTCAAGCTAGCCACTTCACATTTCAGCTGCTCGCATTGTGGGTCGGCTCAACGCACGCTAAAGACGGATCAGCTGTGCTGGCTTGAAGCTAGCTGCTACAGAGCGGCGTGATCTGCATGTTGTGCTGTGCATCGATCATTTAAAAGCCTGTACAGCAGCACAGCAGCTGTCCTTTTGTCTCACTTCCTTGTCTCGAGAAATTGTTTGTAAGTAGGGTGTGACGTGCAAGAAGTTTCGCGGGCCTTCAAAGTGTCTCTCCGAGATGATCACGTCTCAGCCCAAGATTTTTTTATATAATATATATATATTGTATCTGATTATGTTCAGCTCTGATGGGAGAGCGTCCCCCGCATGGGGAGAAGAGCACGTGGCCGTGATATCTCTGCCAATGACCAGGTTCCCTCTAAAACACACGTAGCTCTGATCTCTCTCTCAAAAATGTCAAAAGTTACTCCTTATCAATCTTTAGATGATAATATTTGCTGAACAAACAGGTATTGCTGGATAAGCGGAGGCGAGGCACACTCCAACACGTGGTGAGAGGTAGGAACGGAGGCTGGCGTGTGAGTGAGGAGGGCCCCCCTTCCCTTGGCCC
>JANRMT010062855.1:7916448-7933239 GCA_026402145.1 Polypterus bichir lapradei
GAAGAGGCTCACCCCAATCAGCTAGTCCCCCAACTACTACACATTACCCAATGTCTCTCTGAAACGCATGCACACAATACACTGGTACTTCCCTACCACTTTAGATAATCAGAAAAATGTAATGAAATCAGCAAGGTATCTGTTGATTACATTTTAATTATTAGTGACAGGCAATTTTTTTCTTACTACATCATTACGTACTTTAAAGTGCAGAGACAGAGTCTCCAGAAAATTCTTGTGAGAAGCAAAGGGGACCAGGAGATGTCACATCAGACAGACTCGTGATAAGGGACAAGCAAAAGTCATTGAAAAAATAGTAAATAATCAGCAGGCAAAACACAAGAGCAAATCGAAAGAGAAGTCCGGAATGGAAGGAACTCGAAAATTGAAGCAAGTCCTAGCTCTAATCCTACTTGATAAATAATTTGATTTACTTTGTTAATGCCCAAGGGGAAATTACCTTTTTGCATGACCTTTTGGGGATCAGAACGCAGGATCAGCCATTACATGGCACCCCCTGGAGAAATTTTCAGGTCAAGGGCCCAAAAGAGTAGGATTCCTTCTGGCAGTAACAGGATTTTGAATTGGCAACCTTTGAGATACCAGCGCAGAGCCTTAGCCATAACCTCTCAATAAATAAATAAGTAAATAAACAAGCTACTCTGTAAAAGTTTCAAGTCATCCACCAAGAGATAAAGCTATATTGTAAAGCCAATAAATTTGTAGCAAAACTTTTGCATTTGTTATCGTGGCACCACTTGCAGTCATGCCGAATTAACAAAACGAGGTGCAATATTTCAGGGTTCATCCCCTCTTTGTGTTTTACATCTTTTATTGTTCATTTTTGAGTCTTTGATTTGTGCTAATGTTACTTTTGTTTATTATTTGCTGTGTTCCCATTGTGCCTTGTGTTTTGAGGGCGGTTCCCCAAGAGGCGGGGTCACCTGTCCATCACTGTAAGGGGCCACAGGGTTAGGGTTATGGTATGTTAGGTTATAAGACAGTGGACTTCTTTCTTGTTTTACTTTTTTTCTCTGTACAGGGGACCACGTGGACCTCATTTTTGTCTTCTTCGATCCAATGGGGCAGGCACTCTGCAAGCGCACACTGAATATTGTGGAGAAGTTAAATGAGAAAAATAACGAAAAACTGAGGTTCTACCTGAGCAAAGCAGATGAAGTGCCACAAGAAAATGACCGGCAGGTAACCAAAGCTGAGGGATCAGCGATTGCCAGATAACCTCATCTTACTAAGGGGTGGGTGCTTCATTAGTGTGTTGATTGTGACTGCATGGTTTAAGTTGTGATATTCTTACGTTACATTTCACTTTCTTCTTCTTCTTTCGGCTGCTTCTGTTAGTGTTCGCCACAGCGAATCATCGTGTTCCATATCTTCCTGTTCTCGTCATCTTGCTCTGTCACACCCATCACTTGCATGTTCTCTCTCACCACATCCATAAACCTTCTCTTATGCCTTCCTCTGTTCCTCTTCCCTGGCAGCTCTATCCTTAGCGCCCTTCTCCCAATATGCCCAGCATCTCTCCTCTGCACATGTCCAAACCAACGCAATCTCGCCTCTCTGACTTTGTCTTCATACTGTCCCACCTGAGCTGACCCTCTAATGTACTCATTTCTAATCCATTCCATCCTCATCACACCCAATGCAAATCTTAGCATCTTTAACTCTGCCACCTCCAGCTCTGTCTCCTGCTTTCTGGTCAGTGCCACCGTCTGCAGTTCATGTAACATAGCTGGTCTAACTACCGTCCTGTAGACCTTACCTTTCACTCTTGCTGCTACCTGTCTGTCACAAATTACTTCTGACACTCTTCTCCACCCTACCTGCACTCTCTTTTTCATTTCTCTTCCAACACTCCCCATTACTCTGTGTTGTTGATCCCAAGTATTTAAACTCCTCCACCTTCACCAGCTCTACTCCCTGCATCCTCAACATTCTTCTGTCATCCCTCTAATTCACACATATGTATTTTTTGTTTTGTTCCTACTGACCCTTATTCCTCTCCTCTCTAGAGCATATCTCCACCTCTCCAGTGTCTACTCAACCTGCTTTCTACTCTCGCTACAGATTACAATGTTGTCAGGAAACACCGTAGTCTATGAGGACTCCTGTCTAATCTCATCTGTCAATGTGTCCATCACCATTGCAAATAAGAAAGGGTTCAGTGCAAATCCCTGATGTAATTCCACCATCATGTTGAACGCATCCGTCACTCCTACTGCAGACCTCACCACTGTCACACTTCCCTCATTCTTATCCTGTACAACTCTACCGTACTTCTCTGCCAATCCCGACTTCCTCATACAATACCACAGCTCCTCTCGAGGCACCCTGTCATATGCTTTCTACAGGTCCACAAAGACGCAATGCAACTCCTTTGACTCCTTACATTTTAATTTCTTATTTTAGTATATTCTCATATTCATATTACCAAAAAAGACATAGCAGTGCTTGAGAAAGTCCAAAGAATGGTGACCAGGCTGATTGCAGGAATGAGAAGTATGAGCGATAAGGAAAGATGGGGGATGAACCTTTGTAATTTAAGCAAAAAAGGATTAACAGGTGACATAACTGAAGTTTTTAAAATTATGAAGGGAATTAGTATGGTGGATCCCAGCTTTTACTTTAAAATAAATTATAAGTGGAAACAGACAGAAACTTGGGCAAATGTCACACAAATGATAGAAAGTTTTTCTTAACACAGAGAACCACAGGCTTAGCAAACACGTGAGCAAGTACTGCGGTAGAGAGTAGCGAGAGGCAGGAGTGGAAGATCTCGTGCGTAAGAAGAACATAGATAGGAGGTTGTGGGCGAGCCTCAAGGAGAGTAGCCTGTGGCTGAAGATGGGTGCTCCCATTGAACAATGCCAGGGAGTAGGAGCAACCCGATATACGGTGTCAGTCACTCGTGGACACTGAAGGACTGGCAGCGAGAAGTGTGTGAGTGTGTGTGTGTCTGGCTCAGGATTGATCTCCACTTACTGCTAGGTCTGGCCAGGATGAGTGGAAGAGATGCCAGGTTTTGGAGGGGAGCATTGGGGCTCATATTTTGAAGATGGAACTCTCTAAATTTAAACCTTGTTTTTATTGGATTTATTAATGATTTTAACCTCTGCTGGATATACAGATTTCACAGGTTTAATGTATTATTTATTTATTTATAGAAGAATTTGGATGTACTGCACTTTAAATTGAACACTGTTTGATTTTTAATGGATTGTAATAACAGCACTAACACTTTTGCACCTACCTTTTGGCTGTATGTGTGTGTCCTCATTTGCTCGGCTCATCTCAGTTCATGACTTTCAACGGTTTAGGTTCAAGAGCCTCCCGGACACAATAGGAATCATGGAGCTGACCCAGACTGTGACACTTATGTTGTGTGTAACAATTATAGATAGCAAACCAATAAATGAAGCTATTAACCCTTTCAGCCCTGGATTTTCTGGTGTTTATGGGAAAAATTATTTTGTGATATATTCTACCTTTGGGGTGTCTAAGAAGCTCAAACATGATAAAAACAAACAAATTATCACTATTATTATACAATAGCTGCCAAGTACTTCCAATACTACTTGTTTCACTTCTGTGTTTTGCGGACTGTATGCCAGTCTTTCCAGTCTGTGCTAACAGTAGTAGGGCCGGTTCCAATGGTTACAAACATACCTGTGCTTTACAAAAAAACAGCTGCATGTACAAGGGGGACCTAAAAATAACCGGAAATATTTTTAAAACGTGTTTAATTTAATTTTCTGTACAAACTACAATTAGTCTCCTTCAAAGTACTCGCCATTGGCGGAAATACACTTATCTAACCGTTTGTTCCATTGTTCGAAACATTTTTTAAATTCGTCTGAAGTAATGCCCATTAATGCTCTGGTCGTTTCTTGTTTTACCTCTTCGTCAGCAAAACGCCTATCTTTCCAGTCTTTTTTCATCTGAGGGAACAAAAAGAAATCACACGGAGCTAAATCCGGTGAGTAGGGTGGGTGGTTCAGGGTTGTCATACCATTTAAATAACAATAGTTTCTGCAACACTTTTTTCAAGAAGAAAACAAAATTTCACTGCCGCACGTTGCTCACGATAATCGGCCATTGTAAAAAAAACGATGCTTGCACAAAACTACTTTTACAAAATTCACTGAACACAAGCACAACCTTCCAGACTAATGGCACTTGGCAGACTGACTTGTGAGGAGTGTAACTAGATCGTCCTAGCGGCCCAACCACGTACTACAAGTACCAACCTAACAACAACAAAATTCCGGTTATTTTTGGGTCCCCCCTCGTATATGTACTAGTAATAGGATGTCAGGGCCGAAAGGGTTAATTATTATTATTATGTAACGTAGCCATGAAATGAAAGTATAACACACATCAAGAACGTGAGATTCATGGAAAAACTAACTTAGCTGTGGGGAAAAAAAATTAAAGTAAGGAATGGAATGTTATAAAAACTGCAGAAGGTAAGGAGTAGCTGTTGGCCGATTAATTATATTGCAGGGCACACACTAATATCTGCTTGTATGTTTTTCTTTATTTTTCACAGAGAGTGATGATGCAGATTGTGCAAGAGTTGTGCAAAAGGCCGGGTCTCAACAAATGCGGTTTTGATATGCCAACAATCTACATCCCTGACCCGGCCAAGGTGAGCTAACACATTGGGGAGCACACATCATTTTAGGAATTGATATTTCCATTTTTAAAGGTTCAGGAAAATAAAAACATGCTGATCAGGGAGTTTAAAAATTAAAAATGCATCAAGTTTCAATGTACAGTTTTCAGGAGGCAGGAATCAGCTTTGGATCAGCAACCAGTCCATCATGGTAAGCGTGACAAGATCTGGAATATCAAAATGGCAGACTATTTTTCTTCATTAGTTTGTTCTTACAAATAAGTGGGCACTTTTTGAGAATGTATTTGGTCAACATTGTTTTTCCACATTAGCTGGAACAGGTAATCTCACCTTTTCTATCAGTCTAATGTTTTTATTTCTTCGTATGTATCTGCTATTTTTCTTCCAGCCATGCCGCTGCCTGAACCAGATTGATGAGGTTTGCCAAACTATTGAAAAAACCATTAACCAGACGGTGCAGAACACACTAAACCACCTGGAACGGGATGCAGAGGTGATTGCAGAACACATAGACGTCAAGTTGGCAGAGGACAGGTAACGTGGTGCTCCTTATTTCTGTTCTGGTAAATGAGTTAAATCCAAAGGTTCCTCCAACTTAGCCAACTTAGATGACTAAGCTGTTTGGTAAGTATTGTTTTCTGTTTGGATGTACTGGGGGTACCCAAAAATTCCCAGAATCAGTCAACAGCACAGGAGGAGGGTGTCATTATCAAATACGGTGCTAGGGTAATGTATGTTTACAGTCTGGTTAATCATTAATATTCTGGCTAGCCTGCCGAATAGCATCGTGTTGAGTTGATTGAGTGCGTATTTCTGGCTTTTACTCTAGATCCATGCAGGTGACTTGGTCCACTATCATAAAATGTTTGTTCCGAATGGACAGATTGCAAATCGAGAACATTGCATTAAACTGCCGAGGCATCTATGAAGGAGCATCCAGAAAAAGACATCTGGAGAATTGACACACCAAAAACTGGATTTTGCACCATGACGACTGAGCAGCACACATCGTGATTGGACAAATGTTTTTCCCCTTAGACACCTTGGCAGATTTTCAAGAGACAATGATGATCGTATTGTTCAACTCCCAACAGATTTGTTCATGAATAGACTTTTCCACATGGTGGCACACACGTGCGCATGGGAGGCAGCTAAAGGGCTTGAAAGAGGGTAACTCCATGCTGGACCAGGGGATGGCAGAGTGCGTTAACTCTTTCTTACTTTCTTTAGTAGACCAACTACAAGAAATTCTGCATGTGCCCAATCACATCACTCCCAGCTCCGGTCCCGCTGACATCACTACCGGTTCTAGTGAGATGACTTTTGGCTCCAGTGACGCCACTTCCGGTTCCGGTCCCACTGACATCACTTCCTCTGACTGGCTTTAAAAGGTGCCATTTTGTGTTTGCAGGTCAGTTATGTTTTGGACTCAATTCTGTAAAGACCAATCGTTATTATTTTAGGCCTTTCCAGCAACCCATTTTCAAGTATACGGGATGGCTGCCCCAAACCTTTTTGCTTCATTTCACATTGGCGTAGTCGGCAGGATGATTGGTTCCATGGTGACCCGGGAGCAGGACATGAGAAAAAGGGTTAATGCACTCTGCCATCCCCTGGTCCAGCACGGAATTACCCTCTTTCAAGTCCTTTAGCTGCCTCCATTTCGTACGTATGTGAAAATGGACAGACTGTTAATCAGCGAGGTTACATTAATCTGCGGGAAAGAATCAACAAAATGGGGAACCCAAAGGTGGATTCTGCACCACGATGAGCCTGCATGCACCGTGTTGTCATTTAGAGAGTTTTTGACCAAGAATCATGTGGTTGTTTGCCTCTCACCCCACTGGAATTGTGAGAGTTCACTCCTTTTTGGCTTCTATTTGTGTCTGAAATTAAAGTTGAGACTGAAAGGAAGGGGATTTGCTACCATAAAAGACCCCAGGTAGCTCTAGGCACGGTAACAAAAGATGACTACAGGAAATGTTGTCAGGAATGCGTAATCATCCCAAGGAGATGATTCTTAATTTGAATGAAAGGGAATTGTCGTAAGTTTTATCATCAAGGTTTTATTGAACAATTCTGGGAATTGTTGGGGTCCCCTCCAGAATTCTTCTCCTTTATCTTTGTTTCTGAGTTGCTTTTCCTTCTTAGTCAACAGGTGATTGTCAACCGAAACATACGGATAAAGCACTGGCTCTTTGGCTTTCTTGGCTACATATTGCCTTTCTGCTTCCTTAGCAGTTTCCTGATCGCTTATTTCCTTTACGATGGTCTTGCTGCACGGGTGGGTGAGGAAGTTGCCCACGCCATCTTTATTTATGTGGTAAGTCCTTCTAGCCTAGTAATTACTTGTTAATTGCTAACTACTAATCTGGTGAAACATTTGAAGCATTTTAACCTCCCACTGCAAATTAATTTTTGGCTTTGCTAGCACATCTTTTGCTGTCACAACCGTTAGGACTACAACAAGGGATGACTCCGGCTGTTTTCAATTTAATACCAAAAATCATGTTGTTGGTTCTGGCATTCTAGAACAACAAGATCCACCGAAATGCTCCAATGCTCGAACACTGCAATGCTTCCAGAATTAAACCTTGACTTGGAATTTGTAAAACCAGGATGTTGTGGTGATTGTCAGCAGCCATAGCCACCTACACTTCAGAAGATGTCACCCACCTGAAGCTAAGTGTGTTAGGGACCAGCCAGTACTTGGATAGGAGACCATCTAGGAAAAGCTTGGGTTACTACTGGAAGAGGTGTTGGCAAGACCAGCAGAGGGCACTTACACAGTGGTCTGAATGTGGATCCCAACACCCCACTGCAGTGATGGGGACACCGTGCTGTGAAAATGGTGCCATCCTTTGGATGTGATGTAAAAAAAAACTGAGGTCCTGACTTTTTGTGGTCATTAAGAGCAAGGGGTATCCTGATATCCAGGCTAAATTGTCTACCACACCCTAGTCATTTTGGCCATCTAGTCCTCCCTCCCTCTTATTGGCTACCTCTCTTTCATCACTTCACCACCTAATTGCTAATGTGTGGTGAGCATACAGGTTGCCAAAATGGCTGCTGTCGCATCATCCAGGTGAATGCTTCACATTAGTGGTGTCTTAAGTGGCTCCCCACTCAATGAGGCTCTCTGAGTAGTGAGAAAAGCACTATCCATCCATCCATTATCCAACCTGCTATATATTAACTACAGGGTCACGGGGGTCTGCTGGAGCCAATCCCAACCAACACAGGGCGCAAGGCAGGAAACAAACCCCAGGCAGGGCGCCAGCCCACCGCAGGAGAAAACACTATATAAATGAAAAGAATTATTAGTTATTCATCTACTGATGCTAAGATAGGGCACATCACCAGTGATGCTACTTGGGGTCATTCACTATGGAAGGTGAAGGATTTCAGTATTTCGAAACAGATGTTTCCACAAACTACTGAAACCAAACTTAAGGAAAGCATTTTTGTCGGTCCACAAATCAGAAATCTACTGGTGGGAGCAGATGAGGGCGGCACGGTGGTGCAGTGGGTAGCGCTGCTGCTTTGCAGTTAGGAGACCCGGGTTCGCTTCCCGGGTCCACCCTGCGTGGAGTTTGCATGTTCTCCCCGTGTCTGCATGGGTTTCCTCCGGGTACTCCGGTTTCCTCCCACAGTCCAAAGACATGTAGGTTAGGTACATTGGCGATCCTAAATTGTCCTTAGTGTGTGCTTGGTGTTTGTGTGTGTGTGTGTGTGCCCTGCGGTGGGCTGGCGCCCCACCCGGGGTTTGTTCCCTGCCTTGCGCCTTATGTTTGCTGGGATTGGCTACAGCAGACCCTCGTGACCCTGTAGTTAGGATATAGCGGGTTGGATGATGGATGGATGGATGGATGGGAGCAGATGAAACCTCATGGAAAGCAATCAGGAATGTCATTGAGAATTTCCTTGTCAACTCCAAAGCACAATGCTGCGTTCAAGTCTAGAGAACCATAAAGTGCAGCCTGTTGCTAAACGTTCACCTTCTTCATTCAGACCCTTCTATATCTTGGTGCAGTCAGTGATGAACGTAGCTAAAGGTTTCACCAGGACATTGCAATGATGGAAAAGAGGGATGAAGGAAACTTAAGACATCTCTGTTTCTGCCCACCACCACACAGAGACACCAAATTAAATGTTGGAAAATCGTGGATGTTGTGAGAAGAAGAAGTGATTGAATGTTGTTAATTAATCAGTTAATTATCCACCCTTTGGCAATTCCAATAATTACTTGAATAATTTGTTGCATTTAAGTAAATAAATCTTTATACATAATACATTACCATGGCTGTTCGTTTGTCTGTCCAGGATTTGAAATCACCTGTAGCTCGCAAAGCGTTTGAACTATTGACCTGAAATTTGGTACACATATACTACGTGACGTCTACTGTCCGCTTTCGGGGCAATGATTGACCTCCAAGGTTATTCCTCTTTTTATTTTTATTTTATTTTATTGTAGAATCAACTCTTGGTAGCAGGCAGCTGTGCGTCGCATGTGTACGGGCGCCGTTCTCATCCTTACCACATTCGCCATCACTTCCCCTACCTCTTCATATCTTAAATAATTCTTGAGGCAGATTGAAGACTTAAGTGAAAAATTAAAGAAAACATACTAAGTAATTGCAACACAAACATTGACTTAATCAGTTTTAATGCAAAAAGATGCCGACGAAAGAAGCGAAGAAGTGGGCCGCTAGGGTGGAGAGAAGAAAAGCTGATCAGGAAGCAACAAGCTCATCGACCTCTGAGCAAGCGAATGCTAAACGTACAGAGAAAGAGGAGGAAAACTAGGAATGATCAAGTCAAGTGTATTTACTGCACGTTATCATTAGCAGTGCGCTGTTACTGGTAATTAAATAATAAATAAATAATTTGTAGTAATAATTTATAGTACAGTAATTAGTTAAATAATAAAATAATCCAAGATGGAGAATTAGATGCAGAGATAACCCATAGAGTGCAGTGTGGATGGAACAATTGGAAGAAGGTATCAGGAGTGTTGTGTGATCGAAGAAGTAAGGCGAAGGTTAAAGGTCAGGTTTTTAAGACAGTGGTGAGACCAGCGATGATGTATGGAGCTGAGACCTGGACAGTAAAGGGAGAGCAGGAGAAGAAGTTCAATGTGGCAGAAATGAGGATGTTGAGATGGATGTATGGACTTAAAAAAATAAGAAAGGAGACCATCGGAGGTACAACAAAAGTGGGAGAATGAGATCTAAGAATGGACAGGTGAGGAGGTTGAAGTAGTATGGACCTATGATGAGGAGAGAAAATGAAGATGTGGGCAAAAGAATGATGGGAATGGAAGTCCAGGGGATGAGAAAGCGAGGGAGGACAAAGCGGAGGTGGGTGGCTCACGTAAAAGAATGTCTGACTGAGGAGAAGGTGCAGGGCTGAGCAGTATGGAGAAGGTTGGTGAAGCACATCGACCCCACATAGAAGTGAGAATAGATGTAGAGGAAGAAGAAGATGAAGAAGGAGAACAGACATGATGAACACAGCTGATTTTAAAGGAAATTTTTAAAGGAAAGGTGATTGGATCAACGTCACTTCCACATACGGAACCAGTGTGTGCTTAGAGGTGTGTTATTTTATCTGTCACATCCAGTTAGCCATTACAAGCCTAAAATGGATGTCCATCTGAGTGCCTTCTTATCTGAAGGGGTCACTGCAGAGCTTCTTTATTATCAGGTGAAGTGCAGGGCTGACCGAACTATTGGTAGAGCCGCAGTTCAGCCATTCCCTCCAGAATTTTGTAGTGGAGGTGGCAGCTGCAGCTGAATTTCTGCTTCCCTACCAACTCTGCTGTCCTTAATGGGCTTGGTGGCACTGCTCAGAGAAGGTGGGTGCTGGCGCAGGGAGACATCAGCTGACATCACCAGGACGAGTGGTCAGAAATGGCTGACAGGCGGACCTCTCCATTTAACTCATGTCACAAAGTGCTCGCCTCTGAGTCAGAGATTGCCAGTTTGCGATGCGGCTTTGTGACTCTGGGCACAGCTGGCATCCTGTTTCAACAATAAGTAAAAGAATGAGAAATACATGTGGGGTACACCTCATTATTAATAGATTTTTATTTTCGTTGAATCCAGGAGCTCTCACTTTGCCGTTTGATTGGGCTCATATGTATTTTTTTTTCTTTTGCAGGACATAATAGCCATAATATGGGGCTGGCTGGCTGGAGATAATGTGCTTTGGGGTATTTTCGTCACCCTCAATCTTTCTCTGGTGTTCATCTTGTTGTCAAAGTTCTACTGTGGGTGAGTATGAGAGATATAAATCAAGAGAACTCTTTCCAGAGTGCCTTCCTGACAGACTTACCATATTTCTAAATTGATCTCATATATTAAATAATAACAAAACCAAACTCATCTTAAACGTCATTTTCCACTTGTTTAGGGCCAGTGTGTGCTCATTCGTGTGTCACATGTCTTACTCGAGTCTGTCGAATCACCGCTTCTTTGGTTAACCATGGGGGCACTCAACTAACTTTATCTATCAGGCTCCTAAATCTATGTGCTATTTTTAAAATGTATTATTTTGTTACGTTAGTACTATTTCATAATCATCTTTCCCTGGAGTGCATGGATGGTTTATTTATAAAGTCCAATGTTTCAGTGATTGTGTGGTTAGGAATCAAGCAGACAGAGACCCACTTTAATATTCTTCATAGAAAATGGCTGAGCCTTTATAATCATAACAGCTGTGCTCCCAGTCTAAGATGGGTTGAAATCCAACTAAATGTAGACCTCAGCATTAACGTTTGCAATGAACCATCTATTGGAATGTATTTTGTAATTCATTGAGTAGTAAAATGCATTACATCTGTCATTTCAACCGATGGCGCATCACAAACATTTGTAGCAATAAAATGAGTCAGGAGCTGACATGGAGCTCCAAGTAAGAGGCAGAGTTAACTTGCATTATTTGAGTCAGATAACCTTCCCACAACCCTGATCTTAACCACAGAGCTCTGGGGGTCTGCACCTAGACTATATTGGCACTCCATGTACTTGGCGCTGCAATGATATATACAGGGTGAGTCAAAATTATTTTAACACTAATGGTACTGCTATGTATATACTTATATACAATTTTGTGGACAATTTACGTGCCACATACAGTGCATCCGGAAAGTATTCACATCGCATCACTTTTTCCACATTTTGTTATGTTACAGCCTTATTCCAAAATGGATTAAATTAATTTTTTTCCTCAGAATTCTACACACAACACCCCATAATGACAACGTGAAAAAAGTTTACTTGAGGTTTTTGCAAATTTATTAAAAATAAACAAACTGACAAATCACATGTACATAAGTATTCACAGCCTTTGCTCAATACTTTGTCGATGCACCTTTGGCAGCAATTACAGCCTCAAGTCTTTTTGAATATGATGCCACAAGCTTGGCACACCTATCCTTGGCCAGTTTGGCCCATTCCTCTTTGCAGCACCTCTCAAGCTCCATCAGGTTGGATGGGAAGTGTCGGTGCACAGCCATTTTAAGATCTCTCCAGAGATGTTCAATCGGTTTCAAGTCTGAGCTCTGGCTGGGCCACTCAAGGACATTCACGGAGGTGTCCTGAAGCCACTCCTTTGATATCTTGGCTGTGTGCTTAGGGTCGATGTCCTGCTGAAAGATGAACCGTCACCCCAGTCTGAGGTCAAGAGCGCTCTGGAGCAGGTTTTCATCCAGGATGTCTCTGTACATTGTTGCAGTCATCTTTCCCTTTATCCTGACTGGTCTCCCAGTTCCTGCCGCTGAAAAACATCCCCACAGCATGATGCTGCCACCACCATGCTTCACTGTAGGGATGGTATTGGCCTGGTGATGAGCGGTGCCTGGTTTCCTCCAAACGTGACGCCTGGCATTCACACCAAAGAGTTCAATCTTTGTCTCATCAGACCAGAGAATTTTGTTTCTCATGGTCTGAGAGTCCTTCAGGTGCCTTTTGGAAAACTCCAGGCGGGCTGCCATGTGCCTTTTACTAAGGAGTGGCTTTCGTCTGGCCACTCTACCATACAGGCCTGGTTGGTGCATTGCTGCAGAGATGGTTGTCCTTCTGGAAGGTTCTCCTCTCTCCACAGAGGACCTCTGGAGCTCTGACAGAGTGACCATTGGGTTCTTGGTCACCTCTATGACTAAGGCCTTTCTCCCCCGATTGCTCAGTTTAGATGGCCGACCAGCTCCAGGAAGAGTCCTGGTGGTTTCGAACTTCTTCCACTTACGGATGATGGAGGCCACTGTGCTCATTGGGACCTTCAAAGCAGCAGAAATGTTTCTGTAACCTTCCCCAGATTTGTGCCTCGAGACAATCCTGTCTCGGAGGTCTGCAGACAATTCCTTTGACTTCATGCTTGGTTTGTGCTCTGACATGAACTGTCAACTGTGGGACCTTCTATAGACAGGTGTGTGCCTTTCCAAATCATGTCCAATCAACTGAATTTACCACAGGTGGACTCCAATTAAGCTGCAGAAACATTTCAAAGATGATCAGGGGTAACAAGATGCACCTGAGCTCAATTTGGAGCTTCATGGCAAAGGCTGTGAATACTTATGTACATGTGCTTTCTCAGTTTTTTTATTTTTAATATATTTGCAAAAACCTCAAGTAAACTTTTTTCACGTTGTCATTATGGGGTGCTGTGTGTAGAATTCTGAGGAAAAAAATGAATTTAATCCATTTTGGAATAAGGCTGTAACATAACAAAATGTGGAAAAAGTGATGCGCTGTGAATACTTTCCGGATGCACTGTATGGTACATGTGTCGAACATGATGACGAATAGGTTGAGACATTCCTGTAAATCATCTTGCACATGTAAAGTATGTTTTGTGAATAAATTGTTTCTGCCATTGAATTGTTAACATAATTTTCACTCACCCTGTTCTTGTATAAAATGCATTACTATGATGATGCACCATCTGTTGGAATGACAGAGACATAGCAACTGGATGGACACACAGACACTTTTTTCCTTTTATTAAGATGGACTAGCTGTGCTACCCGTCTAAGATGGGTTGAAATCCAAAATGGATTGCATTTGTCATTCCAACAGATGGTGCGTCACAAAAACATTTGTGGTAATAAAATGCATCACTACAAATTCTGCTGATGCACCATCTGTTGGAAAGACAAATGCAATGCATATGCATGTTACGGTCACCTACAAGGCTGTTGTTGACAGCAGCAGCTCTTCAATAACCTGGTAAGAAGTTATGTGTGTCTGGAGGGGTGGTTGTTGTTGTTGTTTGTTTTTTTTTTATAATACTAGCTGTGCTACCCATCTAAGATGATCTGAAATCTAAATAATCAACACAGACCTCAGCATTAATCTTTGTATGTCTCTATTATATGTCATTTTGTATGGGATTCATAAAAGCAGTGTTAATGTTTGTGATGCTCCATCTGTTGGAACACCACATGCAATGCAGTTTATTACTACAAATGTTTGTGATTGGCCATCTGTTGAAATGACACAGCAACTTGATGGACATACAGTGTGATGGATGCTATACATGGGCAGGCATCCATGGCAGGATGGGTCAAGGATCTTTACCTGCCTGAGAGGCCAACTGATTGGACAAACAATAGATATTGTATATCTCTGTAAACCTACTTGGGGCAACAATAATAGGAGTTTCACATGCATTGTCTAATCAGTCACGTTTCAAGCAGATGTTTTCACTTCCAGATTCAATCTGAAAAACTGTCCCTCAGCCACATTACTCTCACATCTCCATCTCCATCATTCTCTTTTGTTCTTTTTTCCTCCCTGACCCTTTAATTCTCTCTCTCCATGCCTTTGCCCTCTCCATCATCTTCACCATTCCCTCAGAAGCAAACCAACTTTGCCCCGGAAGGAGAAAAGAAAGCTACGAGCCATGCAGGAATACATTCAGGAAGTGGTGAAGCCAAGAAAGGTACCCTCACTGCATTTTTGTCTTCTTATTAACCTTTCCATTTTCTTGCATGTTAACCAATAATGGCCTTTGTGTAGCAGAAAACATTGATTATTTGACATTTAACTAGAATTGATGACCAGCTGAAGTCTCATGCTGGTTTTTCAGACCATCCATAAGCACCATTTGATGTTAACTCCCAGCATCCTTTGTTTGATTTGAATCGGATTTTGGAAACTTTAACGTACACCCCATGAAAAGAGCATTAAACAATAAAGTTTATCGAGTCGAATGGAATTAAATCTAACCGAACTGAATCCAATCTAATCGAATCAAATTTGGATCTAATCTAATCTCATGTGCTGAGATCCTGTGAAGTACCTCCATGACTGCTGTAGCCGCAGGAGGGTAAGGCGAGATCAAGCACGGGAAAAACGCGTGCCAAAAGAAATCTCTCAGTCCAAAAGTTTGTTTTAAAATATTTAGTGAAAAATCAAAGCAAGCCATCCACACAAGAATAAAGAAAAAAATTGTTACACACGTAGAATAAAATGCAAAAAAAAAAAGAAAAAATGTATCTTCTTTAAACTTAGCTTTTCTTGTAAAACTTTAGTTGTTTCTATACTTAAAGATTCTTAACTTCTTCTTCTGTACGTTTTAAACATACGGCGCAGCACTTTAGATTAAGTGCTTTGTCTTACGTGTTACGTAGCACACAAGGTACGCAAGGCATGAAAGGCCGGTTTAAAACTGTGTGCTCTCTACACTTTACACATGGCAAGGCTGATCACTAACTGAGAATAATGTTTAGTCAGAAAAGTTAGCTGGAATATACCAATTCAATTCAACTTATGAGGGTTATAAGAACCTCCCATTGATTATGCACTATCATTTAGTAAAATATTTATGATTCTTATGTAACTAGGAAATGGCTCTTACAATTGCCTCGATTAGATAATCACTGGGAAAGAGGAATGGTACAAGTTACAGAAATAATTAATGTGAAAAATAATTCAGACAAATGTTGAATGTAACGGACCCCACACATATAAAATCTTGGAGGTGACACTAGGCGCTGTAATTGTCAATATTTAATCATTTGTACCCTTGATCTGTAACACTCCTTTACAGTCTCTCAGGCTGAATGTTTACTTGATTATGTTGACCTTTTTTGTAAGTCGCTTTGGATAAAATCATCTGCTAACTGAAAAAATGTGAATGGCAAGAATTGGACTTTTTGAAAACGTATTTCAGTAGTCAATCAAAAGCAGGTGTTTTACTGTGCGTATAACTCAAGAAATACACGCAGTACTCCAAATTTTAAACAATATTAGGTGTTCTGTCAAAAATTGGTTTACCAGTCTAGAGGTTTGGTTATTTCACAGAAAAAAAATTAATGTTTGCATTATCAATACTTGAAAGAGGTATGAGAGCAATAAAAACATGCAAGGAAAACGGAGATTGAAGCTTTGCCCTTTTGAATTAAATTTCTTTTTGCAATGGATTTATTAAAGCTGTTAAGCTGAGATGAAGGAAGATAATGCAGAGCTACTTTTTTTCCAACAGATGGAGCTCTACACCTGGTATCTCCAGCAGTGCATTTCTGATTACGACCTCAGCTGAGATCAAGAGCAGCACAATGGTGGTCAAAAGTGATCTTTTGGTAATTTGGTATTAACTATTGGAGTGTGTACTTCTGAGACTTGAATGTGTACAGTATATGCATAAAGAGAAATATTTTCTTCAATCTGTCTGCCTATTTTATACACTGCTTTTTAGTCAGAAGTATTGTATTTAATTTTCTACAATGTATGTTCTGTAGTGCCATCTAGCTGTCTATTATAGAGTGCTTTTGAAGTTGAAAGGACCATCGTATCTCATGGTGAGATCAGGTAGTGTGGCATTTTGGGTAAGTGGGAGAACCGGCTTAAACTTATTTTAGATATTATGCTGTTTGGGAGGGTTACATCTGCTATGATCAGATGCAATGGAAAAGGCAGCATGGGGTCTGAAGACTTATGTAAGATAGATAGATAGATAGATAGATAGATAGATAGATAGATAGATAGATAGATAGATAGATAGATAGATAGATAGATAGATAGATAGATAGATAGATAGTTTTGATATAATAGTATAGCAAATGAAATGCTTTTTACTCAAGTCAAGTACCCAGCCAGCCAAGTGGTGATGATCAAAAGTGGTCTTTCAGGTAT
>JANRMT010062855.1:7945499-7961576 GCA_026402145.1 Polypterus bichir lapradei
ATATATATATATATATATATATATATTTCTTTTTTCAGGAGAACCCTCTAAAATGCAAGAGATGAAAGGCAATGTCTCCGTTTTATTTCTTTCTGATCTGATTGTTGTCAAGGAGAAATCAAAAGGATATGCAGGAGATCTCTTTTTTGATTTTTCATTCCAATGGGCAGTGCCCTCCATAATATTTGGGAAAAAGACACATTTTGTTCTTTGATTTTCCCCCCTTTGCTCCACAGTTTAAAATTACAAATCAAACCGTTCAGGCTTTGATCTAAGGGGATTTGCACACGTTTTGGTGACAGCATGTAAAAATGACAGCACTTTTTTACACAAGTTGGTATTCCAATACACACCTTACTGCAATAACGTGGGAAGTACTGGGAGATGGCAGAGGACACCAGGCATGACTTTTACCAGTAAGATTTGACTCCAGTCGAATGTGTTAGGAAGAGAAAGAACATTTTGACCTAAAATATTGAAATATGAGGTCCGGTCAGGAATTGTTTGCCTCTTTGAAACTAAAACAGCAGTCAATTAAATTTGAGATAAAATGGAAATTCCTTTCAGGAGCCTTTTATTTTCTTTGAAGTGCAATCTCCTGAAGCTGGCTCTCATGCACTTGACTTTGTGTTGTTTAAATAATCTTATCAGCGTTACATCAATGAATGTATTCAGGAGAGCCTAAAGAATTTTTATGAGCATTCATCCTTTATTTTATTTATTTATTCATTTTTTCCAGTCCTGCTGAGTCCCAGTTTTACTTTCTTTGTGCATCTTACAGGGGTATCCTATGGGTTATTATTATTATTATTACTGTTATAATTATTATACTCACCAGATTGGTATTTCTTTTAATACAGAGACAGAAGCAAGGCCTAAGTGAGGAATTCAGTTATGATGAAGTGGATGGAATCCCGTCTTCTGGAGTTTCGAAGTGGAATGAGCTGTCAGATGAGGAGAGGCTGCGGGCAAACGCCAGTGCCTTTCATTCATTGCATTGCTTCCTGGGCATAGTGCTGAAAGAGCAGCGAGAAGACCTGACCCCCGAAGATGGCGAGTTCCATGAGGCCCTTCTGTCCCTGCTGGCTCAAGTGGAGACCTTGGCAGAATCCACAAAGCAGCTCCTCCTCATGTTTGGTCACGTTCCACCCAGTAATGGGATCAGCAGTCCAGAGCAGGACCTCACGTACTTCAAGAAGAAGCTGCGGGGATATAAGGTGCTGCTGGAGCTCTCGATGTGGGCGCTCAGAGCCACGAGGGATTTCACCAAGCTTCAGAAGCAATCCACGAGAAGCACACCCACGATGGCTGCCCCAGCGATGCGCTCTGCAGCCAGACAGAAAAATCAGAAGAAGAGGGGAGGCTATGGCAGGTGATCCTCCTGTGGAGGTCCTCTGAGGTTCATTATTTTTGACGTTCCTGTGACTTGACAAACTAACTTTTTGCTCTTTGTGCGGTGTGAACTGTGCGTGGCAACGAGCAAAAAATAGCAGATATAAACCGAGCGTCTAATCAGCAAGCTGTTACTGTGCACCCAGGAAAGTCTAAATATTATAATTATTATTAGTTTTTACCCCAGGGCTTGAAGTGAATGTTTTTTTTTCTTAAATATATTCTTATGCTATGGTTAAATATACTTTAACCACCTGTGTCTCTCGATTAGGATGAACAGTCAAACACACTGTTACTTGTTCAAATGTCTTTTATTGGTTTCAGTGTGTGCTGACTTATGCTGCATTCCATTTATCTCGGAACTGGGAATGATGCCAAGCCCGAGCTAGTCTTGTTCCGGTAAAACATTCAGAAAACCAAAATGGACACCTCCAGGAAAACCTTTGTGGTGCTCTCTCCATCGGAATAAATAGCAGTTGATAACAACGTATTGGGTGGCACATCCAAACACCGTATTAGCATGTCCACCGACGGACAGTACTGTGTGTACGACTGATTTAATGAACAAATAGAGAGAAGTGCTAATAAACAGTATAATACTACAGCTTTCACTGAAGATCATGGTGCACGTTGACATTGGACAAACTCTCGCTTGACAGACTTGAAATGGAAATCTGACTTAAGGGGCTGCTGTTCCAGCTGAAAATTCCAACTAGGAACTCTGAAAATCCGACTTCAAATGGAATGCAGCATTACTATCAAAGGTTGCAGAGAATACGAGTGCTGGATCCTTCCTAATTGCTCTTTGTATCCCTGATGTGTAAGTTAGGGATAGATGGTCGATGAGGTTCATAGAATCTATACGAGGTGTAAATATAGAATGAGGGAAGGGGTGTTGAAAAGGTGCCGATGAAGGTGTGGGGCAAAGTGGTGGGACAGCCATAGTGCAGAAATAGTTAATCCAAATTAACAAGCAACTTTGCCTGGGCCACTTTTTTAGGATAAAGTGTTCCCACGTAATGTTTCAATGCTCATTCATCACTAAAGGTTATCATGTGGTCTTTGTTTGCGTCATATAACGGCCGCATACCAAAGATTTGAGCAGGCTTGTCTGAATGTTGGCGGTGCTGCGTAAAGGTTACTTTAGCTAACAGGAGTGTAGAATTCCAGCTAAATCCAATGTCACATTATATGACCGACAAAATTAATTACATAGTGCTTTTCTCGCTACTTAACGCACTTCACGTCGAGGGTAGGGAGTGACTTTAACCAATAGAAGTGTGTGGACGATGAGATGACAGCAGTTATTACTGCAGTGCGCTCATCACACATTAGCTGATTAGTATTGAAGGGGAACGAGTGAGATAGCCAGGTTAATGATTAAGGGGCTATGCATGGAACCATGGTGGGTAATTTAGCCAGCACATTTGGGTACAGCCAACTCTTTTGAACAGATGCCTAAAGACCTTTGATGACCACAGAGAGTCAAGACCTCAATTTTACATCTCATCCGCCATTTTTACAGCAGACTGCTCCTGTCACTGCACTGGAGAATGGGGTCCACTTTTAGACTACAGGGTAAGCACCCCCTGCTGGCCTCACCAACACCTCTAATAGAAGCAACCCAAGCTTTTCCTAGATGGTCTCCCATCCAAGTCCTGGCCAGACCCAAATGTGCTTAGCTTATTTAGCCAGTTTTAAAGCGTAGCTGCTTCCCTGTGACTTCTAGTCGTAGTGTATGGCAGGCTTGCCAGCAGCAGTTGCTGATCTCATCACCAGACCATGTCAATTTACACGAATGAAAATTGTTGGGCGTGTCACATTGTCTGTCACGTGTACCCGTGTATTGAATTCCAATGTAGCATGTTGGATTGGATTTGATGTTGGCATGAAGAATCTTCCACCAGAAGCCCAGACATGTAAGCCCTAATCAGAGAGAATTAGATTTATGACTGGAGAACCCCTGTAATTTTATTCCTGTCCGAATCACTCCTGTCAGTAACTTTTTACAAACTTCATGTTCACGTCCTAGTAAAGATTACCTTCTATAGAAATTCTGTTAAAAAATTTACCCCAGGTTAAACCAGTCCTTCTGAAAACTGACATGTCAGTAAAATTCTGTCATTTGCGTGATTTGGGTGGGACAAAAATTCCAGGTTTCCTCCGGTTATAATTACTTTACCCAGTGCCCGATAAAATAAAATAAAAACCCACTGGCACTCCTCACTATGTGTGCTGAATAACTAGAGGGAGAGGGGTATCCCCTCGGATATCCTGAAAGTAAAATAGTTGATACTGAAAACCTGAGGGAGTCCTCCTTAGAGGTGTAAACGGACATTCTGCTATGTTATATATAAAGATTGCCAATGTGACCCTAACTGGCAGTATACACTGGTAGTCAAGAGGCAAGAATGGGGAAATTCCAGTAGAGAGTACTGGAGCAAACTGGCCCACTTCTTAGCAGTGACTTTATGACAACCTCTCTGTGTAGAATTAATCGTGTTCAAATTGGGCCTTAAAAAATTAGAGGTCCTTCGGTAATAATTACTTTACCTCACCTCCTTGTGTAAAATGAATCCCATCTGAATAAGGTTTTAGAGGGTTAGGTATGTTTTAACTTTGGACAATGGCTGTCACGAACTCTGAGGACAAGTTGTTATAAGATGGGACATTGGCCTGTCTGATTTTCCTAGGTTAGGCTTAGAGTTAGGGTTAGTTGTGTAAGGCCACAAGATCACTTGTTTCTAGCTTTAATAACCTGTGGTTAGTGCTCAAGGATGGCACTGAAGGGATGCGCCTGAGAAGGCTTTGAAGGAGTCCATGTTGAGTTGGTGAACAAAATAATATGTCTTCTTGACAAGGCCTTGAGTTAAAACCAGAAGTATCACTTTCTCATGTAAGGAAACACAAATAAGTGCAAGAAGTTTTAGTGTGCCCACAGGTGACCCCATTTAATAGCCATTCAGTTTTAGCTTAGAAAGTAAGACAGAATGCAAAACATTCAGATAGCATAGATGCGTTCCTCTCTAGTCATCCAGAAGTGAAGACATCCTGGAGATATGTTGGATTCTGAAGTTGTTGGGCTGGTCGAGGCAGGATTGGAGATGCTGTCATTGGTTATTTTCTGGCCGCAGGTCTTCTAGTCTGAGAACAGTGGAGAAAAATGTGTAAGAGATTGTGTTACACAAGTGAAGTACCCATAAAAGGTCACACATGTGAGACTTCTCTTCCTAGAATGAGACAAAACACAAAACCATACCTGTCGCTAGAACAAACCAATCAAAAGGTGCCTAATGGTGACTAATGAGTGAATTCTTCATAAAATTTCACCCCCTTATGAACAAAAAAGTCACAAAGAGAAGACTCCATGTGAGATAGTCTGTAAATGTGTCACAGAGATAGAGTGGGACCCAAAATTACCCTTTTGGATGTAGGAAAAGCTGTTTGATAGAGTGGAAGTGGTGGGTTGGAAGTAAGGTACATTAGATGGTGAGGTCTGAGCATGTGGTTAAAGATGGATAGCTGGGAAGGGACAAGGTGAAGTACACCTGACAGAGAAGTAGGTGCTGTATGGTTTGCTGAAAATCCCAATAGCTCACCTGAAGATGTATTTCCAATGTCACACTGACCCCTGCCAGAAGAAGTTGGAACAGTTTAGCAACTTAGCCAACCAGTGGGCACTCTGATCATTCAAAGGACCAGCAGTAAGCTTTGTTCTAGCTCAATATTAGAGTAATTGAGAGCTGAGCTAGAGGACTGGTCCACAAACTACATGTGAGACATTGGAGGACACTGGAGTGTTAGATACTAGTGGTGGTAATGGAAACCAGTTAGGATGAAGGAATGGCCCTTTAATGATGAGGTGCACTGAAGGATTGTGAACCAGAGAGATTGCTTAACTGGTCTTCCTACTACAGCTGGAATACTAGCAAACGATTTAGACCGTGACCAGTGACCATTTAGATTGAGGTACGTGGGATGTTTCTGTAGTCAAGGGATTTGAGAGACAGAGAAGCTTTGGGTAACCCATTAAATAATTGTGTGTAGAGTGGACTGTGAATCAGTTAGGCCAGTGGATTGGCCCATTACAGTAACTGGACTGGGGAGAACTGAAGAATTCTACATCAGCTGGGTTGCTGGACTTCATCTTGGATAGAAGGTAAGGTCTTTGAGGAACTAGGAGGTGCAGTTAGAGATTGGGAAGCATGCAATCAGGGTAGTTTTGCTTAGTTCAGAGCAACATTTCCTGCCGGCAAAAAATATGTAAGAAGGGCTTTTGATGTGTACAAGTACCATAAGATGAAATGAAAGTTAATCGATGAAACGGAGTAGCAGCCGTGAAATAGCAGCAATGACTACTGAAAGCTTAATGAACCATTTAGAAACTGTGACATAGAAAGAATATTCAGCTACTTCAAATGTATGTTGCTGTGTCAATAAAGATGATTGAAAGCATTGTCTGAGGATTGGATGTTAATTCCTGGAAAAAGACATTGAAGATCTACATTGGGGAGGAGGCAATCTGAAACCCGTTTGAAAGAAGAATCTCTTTCTACTGTAGTCAATGTTTTGTTCAATTTTAATGTCTACGGCAGTGTTTCTCAATCTTTGTGGTGTCACAACCCAGTTTTTCACATGGCAGTGTGTTTGTCACTCACCATAACCCTCTGTGAATTTAGAACTATCATCTAATTGAGGTTAGTGGGATAGTCTCCCTCGGTGAATTGAGTGTGATAATCAAAGCATGATGGTCTTGTGCGGCCACCAGAGCATCAGAGCATTAGACGAAACCAGTCCAATCATCAATGTTTTTTCTCCTTGGTGAATCAATGGTCAGAGCTTGGGTTGGGGAGGTCATGCAGGATTGGCCAAGATCCACCTGCGATGCTGCTGCTGTTAATCGAGGGTGATTGTCGGAGTGTGGAAGGTCTCAGGCGATCACCACAGCATCACAATATTAGATGAATCAAGCGTGATCGTCAATGCTTTTCCTCCTTTGCGAATCGAACACGATGGTCAGAGCGTGGGTTGGGGAGATCATTCAGGATTGGACATGATCCACCTACTGCTGTGAGTTGAGGGTAATCGTCGGGTCAGGTTGGAGTCAGCCACAGCCCAACTGCAATGTTACCATGGCTCACCAGCTGCGAAACATTAGTCTATGGCACCTTTCAAGGTAAGCACCTTCCTGCCAGCTTCTGTTGGCTTTTTGTACCGTAAAATGTGCTAAAATTAAAAAAAAAGTTGCTATACAGGAAGTGCACAATGTCAGTGAAACACCACATGAAATTGGAATTTAATGTTGAAGTTCTTAAACACCAATTCCAAATGCAGCTGCATGCTATGATACATCATCTCCAGGGATTATTTCGAGAGACAAGAAAAGACCAGGAGATGATCACACAAGATGAGAGTCATAATCCGGGCCAGGCCAGCTCCAACCTGGAAGATCGAAAATAAATGCAAGCGAACACAACATGGGGCAAACCAAAAAAATCAAAGTTAAACAGGCGATCTAAAAAACAAAATGACACTTACTATGGCCAACTTGAGTTGCAAACTAACTATCAACAAAGATTTGTAAAAGTTTATCCAACAAAAGAATACCAAAACCTTCAACTGCTGCCATAATTATAGCGTAACTGTTACTTATGTCAAAACTCTGAGTGTGAAACTTGTTTAAAAAATTGCATAAAATTTGCAGCGTATTTGATTTATACTTCTGTGTCAAGCCTACATAGCCTACAATGTTGGTACGGCGTAGCCTGATGTACCCATTCTCAAAAATATGATTACGCGTCACATCGACAAGGATTCTAGGTAGACCCCCTACAACTATGATTGGCCAGTTTACTACCTGTGTATTTCCTGAAATGCGTTTCCAATCATCTTCCACTATTCTGAAGTAAACACGAAGCAATTCGAGGATAGACTTGTCAAAGAAGTTAGAAAACATACACATTGATATTATACTTCATCACAAAATTACAAAGACAATCAGATGATAGGCCAATTCGTGATGCGAAATATCGGTTAATGTTGGTTTAGGATTGGATTAGCCTTGAAATCGTCCCCTGCCTGTACCTCATTATGTTTGCCGGTCTGACATACCGTTGTCTACGGTGATGCAATCGTTTCCATCTTTGTAGTTTAAGGTGGATCATTTGCTGTTCGCAGTTTAGTAATTGAAGCTCCAGTGAGATTCGGTCGATTTTGGCCACCATGATTACTTGCCTACAGAGTGTAAGCAGGAAATGGATCGTATTCCTTTCTTGCATGTTACAAACATCACCAACCAGCTGCCATGATCAGTGCTGAATTTTAGGGTCTTCTATCCTTTTCCTGCAGTGGAAGTGATTTTGCATAGTGCTATTAGGGTTGTGTGCCATGTTTCTAGGGGTGTGGGCTCTGGGGGTCATGACCTCAAGCTCATCAGCAGACAGGATATAAGGTCAACGTTGGCACTGAGCTTCATCCAATCGGAGGATAAATCCTTCAAAACCTTTATTGTATTCTCTTTGTGATCCGCTTTTGTGTGTCCTGCCAGGTTTTTGACTTATTGCCTGAATTTTGACTGTAATTCTTGCTTCTCGTCTAGATTTCAGTCTGTTTGTTTTGTTTTTATTTTCATTTGTTTTGTCTTTTGCATACATCTCACGGTTAAACTCAAGAAATTAGTTATCTGTTTTCCTGCTGAGTCAGGACACTAGTGTTCAGTCAAGTGCCTACAGCATGGAATGACACAATATTAGATGCAAAAACAGCTTTCAGTAGCATAGCCTACACACAACACAGAAGTATAAATTAACCTTCAGGTGGAGGAGGAGTAGTGATGAGTGAAACAGTTTCATTTTGCATACAGTTTTGTGAAATTTCCTTTAAAATTGTTTTTTTATGGGGTTTGTAGAGTTTGTTAGGGTAGAATACAAAGAATAATGCTCCTTAAGGGTTATTCATCATCTAAAACTGCTGTCTCCTTCCTCGGCCACCCTCCAGCACTGTTCAGATCTTCTATGATGGCTCTGTCCATGTGGTTTCACATGTTCTTATCTGCATTGTGTGTTGTCTGGTTGCACATCCACACTGCTGGTTTCTCATTTTTTGTTAGAGTTAACACCCATCTCTCAGAAAGGCTCGCCGGTGGTCACATACCCAGGCCCATTGATTTTAGCAATGTCTCTGAAGTTCTTGCAGGTGAGTGCTCTCCAGCTAGGTTCACTCTTGTCACAGTCTGCACCAAAAATCAAATTTGCCATGCACTTATACGTGGAAGAAAGGGCTGCAGATAAGTGTACTAATGGTGTGAATTTTGCTTGTGGCGAAGCACCTCTTGTTTTGCATTTTTTTTAGTTCAATTGCACATGCAGTTTCCAGCGATTTTTTTAACTTGTTGCTAGTCATCAGAATCACAAAGCTGGATGTTTCTCCAAAGCTTTTTCTGGAATGACTTACTTGGGAAAAAGGAGATCAAACCTGTTGATGTATTCAGATTTGTTCCTTAGAATATGCGTTTTGGCATTTGCTATTTAGTGTCCCATCCATGATTAGGTCCAAATATGTGCACTCTACATGTGAGAGTAAATCAAAAAGTAAAGGCAATTTGAAAATTATGCAGATAGAAGCTGAAACAATACAAATGCTTCTTCTTAAGAAGAGCCGAGTGTTTTCGAGCAGTTTGTCAACGGAGATGAGACGTCGGAACTGGAAAGCAAGAAGCAAAGCATGAAGTAGAAACACCTGTTTTACGCAGGGGAGAAGAAATTCTACCAAAAAAATCACGATGACCTTCTTTTGAGACATGGTAGGTGGGGGGGTGTTCTATTCTAATGCGTTTTTCAGAACATGGACAATTGGTTACCCAGCGCAAAGTACTGCGCTATTCTTAGAGAGAAACCTGCAATCTGCAGCAAAATAAGAGGAATGCTGTCAAAACAGTCTTAGTGCTCCATGATGATCACATGGTTGGACAAGGTTCCAGGTTGACCTCTGTTTGACAAGGTTAAGGAAGTGATGCCGACATGGACACGGAATCAGGCGAAAAAGCTTCTTCTCCCAAGGAATGAAGAAGTTAGAAAAATGATACAACAAGTGCATCAACCTGCTGGAGACCTGAAGTGACAGAGCTGTCACAGTTACCAGTATCAAAGAGTAAGTTCCCTTTACGTTTTGATTCTTCCTCATATTAATACAACAATAAAGTCACAAGTTTTTTTTCTTTTTGGCAAAGATAACAATCATCTAGTCTTTTGAAGAACATGATCTCAGGTGCACGTGGGGACTGAACTTGGCAGCACTGCTCACTTTCTTTCTCAACTTCTTGCCCATTTGAGCAGTTCATAGCCTGCAGGTGTGGGTATTGCCAAGCTTTCCCTTTGAACGGTTATGTCATGCGGGAGTGGCCCATCAGGGATCCTCTCCGCCTCCGGTCATGAAGTAATGAACGACTGGGCAGGATTCGGCAGGCTTTTTCATTGTGATGTTTCAAATTCATGTAATTCTTAGATGTGGCTCCTCACCTCCATTATCACTGAAAAAGGCAGGATAGACCCTCACAGCTCGAAACAAGAAGCTGCCAGATGACTTCATATGCTTTAGAGTGAGCTCACCTGGATGTGTGTGTGTGTGTGTGTGTGTGAGGAGTAGATGTCTGCACATGTGTGTGTGGGCGTGTGTGTGAATTAAACCTTGAGCTTTCAAAGGCACCCTGCCTTCAAGGACTGAATGCATTTATTCAAAACATAGGATTAAGATAGCAACGCAATTTGATAAAATTAAAGATCTAGACTCTCCTGGATTCACCTGTGGTCACAAGCTGAGGGTGGTGACCTAAATAATGAGATTATGGGTTGAAGCAGCAGAAATTATTTTTCAAATGATTCTTCTTCTCAGGGTGGGCTGGTACTCCTTGATAGAGTGAGAAGTTCAGAGATTTAGGAGAGACTCGATGTAGAGTCACTTCTCGTCCAAACCAAGAGAAGCTACTTCAGGTACTTTGGGCATGTCATGAGGATGTCCCCTGGAGGCCACCCCTAAAGCTGCTCCAGGCATATCCCACTAGCTGGAGACCCTGTGGAATACCCTGGACATGCTGGAGGTAATATATGTCTTGGCTGGCTTGAGACCTTCTGAGAATTTCTTACAAAGTGCTGAAATCTGTGGTTGGGGACAAGGAAGTCTGAGCTCAGCCGGCTTGGTCTGCTGCCACCATGACCCTCACTGGGAAAATCGGATAGGAAATTCAGATGTGATGAAATAAAGACCTGGAGATAAAATTTATGATGTCAAAACAGATGGCTAAGAAGTCCAGTGGTGAGCTGTACCCAGTGTGAGGATTAGAATTCAATATTCAGTCATGGTGGAAGGATGCATGGGTGGTCATTGTCTGTGTGGAATTTGTACCTTTCCCCATATTTGAGTGGGATTTTCTGCTTATTCTGAACACATGCATGTCAGAGGATCACCTTCCGGTCTCATCAGATGTATGTAATACCACTCCGGGGCGAGAGGGGGTGCTGTCGCTAATAATATCCTCTCCTTCTTCATCCCAGCACCGAGGAGATGCCCCTTCTGGTTCGAGCCCAATAAAGCCAAGATGCCTGCACAAGGAGGCATTTCATTTTGGTTTCGAGTCAGCCACATGACAGAGGTCCACCATGCCAGACTCACACATCCAAGCTACTCAAATACAGGGTGGTCCAGATCTAATTATGCAACTTTTAATGCAATGCAGGAAAACAATACAAGACAAAAGATCTGTTCGAAATATCTTGTAATAACTGCGGTGGGCTGGTGCCCTGCCCGGAGTTCGTTTCCTGCCTTGCGCCCTGTGTTGGCTGGGATTGGCTCCAGCAGACCCCCGTGACCCTGTAGTTAGGATATAGCATGTTGGATAATGGATGGATGGATCTTGTAATAAACGAAAATGGACTTACATTGAATTAATTCACTGATTTTCCATGCAATGTCCCACTTGTCCTCCAATTTTTTGTGAATTCTCTATGTAATAAACTTAATAAGTTATAGCATAATGAAATTGCATAATTAGATCTGGACCACCCTATAGAGGCCTGGATGGCTGTAAATTTGGTTGTTTTTTGATTTTTTTGTGCCATCGTGTGCCTATTTTGTGTTTTATTTGCTACAGAATTAAACAGGACGAAACCGGCTGGTGCTCTAACATTTCTGTGGATTCGCTCCTTAGTCTTACTCGACCACAATGTAAATCAGCCCAGATAAGGACACTAAATTGCTGCCACCAGAATGCGTGGCCCTGAGTGGGCGCCATACTGTACTGACCCCTGCTTTGTGTCCCATGATAATCTCTGATTTCTCAAGATCCTGAAGTTAGTGTGACATGTTACATGCTAATTGACACTTCATTTATAAAATGTAGCCATTTCTGAGATTATACACAAAGAGAAGTCAAGCAAAATGACCCCTTTTAATGGCTAACTAAAAAGTTACAATATGAAAGCTTTCAAGGCAACTCAGGCCCCTTCTTCAGGGGGCTAATACTGGAGCAACAGTTCACCTTTTAGCACAACAATGAACCAAAGCATGCAGTCAAGACCACACTGGAGTGGCTTCAGGGCAAGACTCTGGCTGTCCTCGAGTGGTAGAGGAGAAGCCCAGGCTTCAACCACAATGGATACGTGTGAAGAGACCTGAAAATGGAAGATTACAGATGCTTCTCATCCAATCTAATGGAGAGGATCTGACAGGAAGAACGGAATAAACTTCTCAAATCCAAGTGTGCAAACCTTGTATGGTCAGGTCAGGTCAGGTCAGGTCAAGTTGGGGAGCATACACTGGTGCAGCACATTGCTACACCCAACACATGATGAAACAGCTCGGGATCCTGGTTGGCACGCAGTTCAGTCCCAAACTCCGGAAATAGCCCTCTATCTGCTGCAGCCAGGTGTTACGTGGGCGCCCCCTTTGGCCTGGTCCAGTCACTCGGGTCCTCAACAATGAGCCGGATCACGCTCAGGGAATCATGCCACATGGTTGTAGTGCCGTAACTGATGCTCCCTCACAATGCAGGTTATGTGCCTAATTTGGGACTCCATGAGCAACACAAAGTCAAACCAGCGGCACCCGAGGATTCTCCGAAGAGACACACATGAAGAAGTCCAGTCTACATCTCAGGTCACTCGATAGCGTCCATGTCACACAACCATATAGCAAGACAGGAAGCACCAGGACTCTAAAGACTTGGACCTTCGTCCTTTTTGCACCATGCACCCCTTTCTAGTAACCTCATGACCTCCCAAGCTCTCCCAGACCATCTACTGACTTCATACGAAGAGTCACCAGAGACATGAAAGTCGCTGCCAAGGTAAGTAAACCTCTCAACAAGGTTGACACTCTCTCGGCAGACAGACACACTGCTGATTGCTGTGCCCAACAGGTCATTAAAGGCCTGGATGTTGTTTTTTATCAGGATACTCAGACTCCTCGCTGAGTCTCTCGAGAGCCCCAATCAGAGCCTCTATTGACTCGGTGAAGATCACAGCATCATCAGCAAAGTTAAGCTCAGTGAATCTTTTTTCACCAACAGATGCCCCACAACCACTGGACCTCATGACTAGGGAATCCATTTCCGGGCTCCCAGTAATCGGGATTCCCGGACATTTTTCATTCCCGCATTCCCAGGAATGAAACTGCCGTAATTCCCAGGTGAATGGAAACGGCCAAGCTCGCATATATAGCGTGTAAAAGTGTAAAAATCGATCAAGAAATAACAGAGTTGAAATTAATTAAGTGGCACGGTTTTTTGGCCCACGGTGTAGTGTGTTGCTGATTAATTGTGAACAACAGACCAACAGTAGTCAGTCTCGCGGCTCCCACTAAGACTGAGCACAGTGGACTGGGAGGAGTCTGCACTGTGCAGCTCACAAATGACGGGACGGGGCAGACTTCATGGATGTCTGTGACACGTGCTGTTGACAGTACAGGCTGGTGTCAAGTCTCCAACTGGAGCAGAGCTCGGGTCCAGTCGGCAGTCGGAACATCAGTTGTTTGTGTTGAAAGCCTCGTACGAATGGCCGAGTTTGTCGAGTTTAAAAATGCCAGCAGTTTGGCAGCATTTTTTGTGTTGAAAGCTAGGCCAGTCGGCTGAGTATAAACTTTGGAAAACTATTTTGAAAACAGCTGGCGGCTCGACAAATTGCAGTAGTTTTATTAAAAATAAGTGTCGGTCGTTCTAAAACCGTTCACATGTGAGATGCCCATGCACTGTGTCATCCCCGGGAGCCCGGGATTGCCGGGATTGACATGCGGGATTCCCAAATTTCCAGGAATGGATAAACCCGTCCAGGAATGGATTCCCTACCCACGACCCTGCGCAACACCAAATCCATGTAAGCACTAAACAGAGTAGAAGCAAAACACTCCAGAAGAACCCCAGAATCAACTGGGAAAAACTCAGAGGGTCTGCCTCCACTCTGCAGAGCGCTCACAGTACCAGTGGACAGACCTTGTAGAGACTTGAAGCTGGAATTGCTACTAAAATGGATGGTTGGAAAATTGAGAGTCCACCTCATGAGAAGGATTTAGGAGTCATCGTGGACTCTAAGCTATTGACTTCCCAGCAGTGTTCAGAAGCCATTAAGAAGGCTAACAGAATGTCAGGTTATATAGCGCCTTGATGTGTGGAGTACAAGTCGCAGGAGGTTCTGCGTGAACTTTATAACACACTGGTGAGGCCTCATCTGGAGTACTGGGTGCAGTTTTTGTCTCCAGGCTACAAAAAGGACATAACAGCGCTAGAAAAGGTCCAGAGAAGAGTGATGAGGCTGAGTCCAGGGCTATAAGGGTTGAGTTATGAGGAAAGATTAAAAGAGCTGAGCTTTTACAGTTTAAGCAAAAGAAGATTAAGAAGTGACATGACTGACGTATTTAAAATTATGAAGGGAATTAGTCCAGTGGATCGAGACGGTGACCTTAAAATGAGTTCATCAAGAACATATGGACACAGTTGGAAACTTGTTAAGGGTAAATTTCGCACAAACATTAGGAAGTTTTTCTTTACACAGAGAACGATAGACACTTGGAATAAGTGACCGAGTAGAGTGGTAGACAGTAAGACTTTAGAAACTTTCAAAACTCGACTCGATTATATTTTTGGGAGAAATAATTGATGGGACTGGCAAGCTTTGTTAGGCTGAATGGCCTGTTCTCGTCTCGAGTGTTCTAATGTTCAAAGGAGGCTTCTACAAAGTGCTGAATTAAGGGCAGGAGTGCTTCTACAGTATGAATGAGAGAATTCAGTTTTTTATTTGTAATAAATGTGCACACCTTTCTGAAAACATGGTTTTCATTTGTTATTATGGGTTATTGTGCGTCGATTGGTAGGCAAAAACTGCAAATAAGTCCAATTAACCTTAAATCTAGAACATAATAAAGTGTGCAGGAGGCAATGGGGCCCGACTGCTTTGTGAATCCACTGTATGGAGTGGCGTCTCATCACAGGTTGGAGGCCTTCTGCCCAGTCCCTGCTGAGCCCCGTTTTACCTGTGACTGTGAAATGTCAAATGCAGGTTCTAAAAGTGGATGGAATGATCTAAACTGCAGACTAAATCAGGAAAATGACGAACGACACAAAGGCATTGAATGGCACATCGCCACACACTAACCTCTGTCCGCCTCTCTGAGCCTCTGAAACCGCTCATTGTTGAGAGGAAACAGGCTTCATTGTGGCTGCATAAAGGCTGCTGGGCATTGCTAAAATTCTTTCAGCATTCCATGCTTTGTGCCATCTTTCAGCACAGTCCAGAAACAACATTATCTCTCTGCAGTGAAACCCACCAACCAGAAGAAAAAAAGATTCTAAAATGTGAACAATGTGGAACTGCTGTTTCGACACCAGGGACACAGCAGTCAAATCAGGCGACTGGCAAAGCAAACAGTGCCCCCTTCTGTTCACTTTGGGACGGACACAATCACAGAGGAGCAGGAAACTCTCCTAGACGCATAGTGTCAGTGTTGTGACATGTGCCCTGAAAGTCTGACATTCATGTGCTAATTAACATGCCACACGCTGGCGCCATAATTAGTGAGGATGACTAGCTTATCTTGAAACTTCTCTCTCACTACTTTATTTCGAAGTCAGAACTTATATTATGCAAATGTCCTTGAATTACCTATTCTAAAATGACTCATATAATAATGTTAATTACCATTTAAATAATTAAAACCTTCTCATTTCAGTCTTAATTTGAGATCTGACAAAGCAGGCACCTTCACCACCAGCAAATCACACCTGTCTGGCCTTGTGATGTGTGAAGAGGTGGTTCTGATAAAATGTTCAAATTACTGCCAAAATGTTCAAAGAGCTAAAACATCAATCATTTACAGCAGAGCCATTTTAAACACAATAACAGCACAGCAGCAGGCTGAAAAGAGTGAGGAAGGTGAAGACAAAATGAATATGAACACCAAGGTCCAGTCTGCACCGGGGCATCACGCTGAATCGAACTTGGAATAGTGAAAACGTACAGACTGTCCTGAACAAGACAGAAAGGCAGCTGATGTCCTCATAGGGGAGCCGTTCTGAGTCCATTGACAACAAACTGTAAAGTCAGTGGGGCCAATTAATGTATTACATCTAGTGCCTTACACGTCTATATAGTGCCTTTCATATCTATCTATCTATCTATCTATCTATCTATCTATCTATCTATC
>JANRMT010062855.1:7961586-7977495 GCA_026402145.1 Polypterus bichir lapradei
TATCTATCTATCTATCTATCTATCTATCTATCTATCTATCTATCTATCTATCTATCTATCCTTAATTGATGTATACATTTCTACTGCCACTAGATGGCAGTAGACCTCACAAATAAAGCCTTTTTCGCTTTTTTTCTGTATTTATTATTTACTTTAAATGGGATGAATGAATTTCTTTACATTAAAAGCAGTATTTTCTTCCAAAATAGAATACATTTTGTCTTTTTTATGGCAAACTTCTAACAATATTCTTCCCTGTTTTTAAAACCCAGATCCATTTATTTCAAAGTAAACATTTCATGTCTTTTCAGGATTCTCTTGTCCAGTTCAAGGTTGCAGAACACCAGAGCCCATCAAAGTGCCGCCAAGTGCAAGACAGGACCCCAGCTGGGCACCTTTACTCATATGGGATCAGATCGGTAATTTATATTACCTGAGCATTCTTGTGATTTATTAGGAAAACTGTGATACCCAGAAAGCAACTCTCACAGACCGAGAGGGAGAAATTGCAAACCCCATGTGACTTTAATGAGTCTCCAGGAGCTGTGACGTAGTCACATTGATAACGATAATGATGAGAATGTCTGATTTTCACCACAGGATTTTGTAGTCAAGTTTCTGAGCTCAATGCCACTGAAATATTAATATGACCTTCTCTCAAACTAACTTACTTCTAATTAACAGCACATCTTCTTAAGCTGCAAGTTCCATGGCGTGTCTCTATATGTCACTAAAAGTGCAGATTATTTAATGCAGTATTTTGCGTGCCATCCATCCATCCCTTTATTAAACCAACTTTATGGGGTTGCACAGGTGCATTGTCTGAACTTAATAAAGCATTGTGAATAAGGCCGGACCGATTTCACGTGTCTCATCACATGTTATTTCTAACCTGAGAGTGTGACATCGGGCCTGCACCTGAATATTAGAAAGCACAAAATTCAATGATGAGCACAAATAAAATCTGGAAAAGCAAAGACATCAGTCTTGACTGCGCCATCATGTTCTCCGTCACTATGTACAGTATGGCTGTAAAAGTTGGACTTTGAAAATGGTGGAGAGATGAAACTCTGATGGGTGTGAATCACAGTGCTGGAGAAATCTCAGTGAACGCTACAAACAGAGAAGACAGACGTCACTTTGGAAGGTAAGGTCCCCAAGCTAAGACTGACTTGTTTTGGACATGTGATGCATGCAAACAGTTTAGAGAAAGCAGTCGTGCTTGGAAGAATCATCAGAACAAGGAGACCTGGATGACAAGGAATATGTTGGGCAGATACCATTAGAAATGACACTGGCATGAGCTCACAGAGGCTAAGGCAAGCCTCTCGAGACAGAAAGTCATAAAGGAAGTTGGCCCAGAGAGCCACTGAAAGTTGGAACTGACTGAACGAATAAGTCAATCAATGCTGGCACAGTATGTCTTTGGGATATGAGAGGAAAATCATTTAGTAATTGAAGAAAAAGATGCAAACGTCTCATTCTGACAGACTTCCAAACCCCACACGTGACACTAGACAGGTGGAGAAAGTCACTGAGGGCCACTCAGTCATTTAGTCGTGGCACTTGCACCAATGGCCTTGGGGCTTCCCCTCCAGTTCAACTTGCCATCTAGTGGTGAGCTGTGGAAGTTCATTTTAAGACATGTTGACCCCATCAAGTGAAGCTGCCTCTGCTTTCTTTGCTTTTCTTTTCTTTTCACTGAGCTCTGTAGCTGCAGACTAAAGACTTTTCCTGTTTTGCGTTTTTGTAACTAGATTGGCGAAACCACAACCGACCTGAAGGTGATTCAAAGCGTCAGCAGTTCTTCTTTGTTCTGCGCACAGAACAGACTGCTGAGACACATTCAGATAAATTTAACAAGAGTCAGCTGTGATGGCACCTCTTTAGTCTCTTGTGGTCGCTGGAGGGGCAGGAGAAGGTCTGAGTGCCAGGAACCAACTCATTAGTATGTAAATGTATTCTGTTTTTTTTTTTTTTTTGCAAATAAGCCAAAAACCCCAACTAATAACAGAACACTAAGATTCCATGAAGCGTTTCTTCTTGAACTTTGCTAGCTGGGGTCTTTCAGTCTCTCCGCGGCTAACACTCTGTTCAGTGTTATAAACTGGGATACTCAAAGCACATAAAACCCATACAGTTCCAAAAATGCCCTCTAGAGGGAGAAATTACCTTCAAACCCCAGCTAATAATAGGGGCAAATGTGAAATTGTTAAAAATTATAAGATTTATTTCACAAAAGCTCTGTTACAATTTGAAAAGGCATACAATGCTTGCAAAAGGGTAATTACAAAAGCAACCAAATCCTAAAACAGAATGCAAAAAAATGGGCAGAAACCTGACCAAGATAAGGCAAGAAATTAAAATAAAAAAGCACAAACACACAGTAGGATACTCACCATCTCCGAATGGAAATGAACCATCAGGAACTGTGGGGAACCCTCTGGATTTACAGGGAGGCAGGCAGTTCCTGTTGGTGACCGGCAGGTGGTCCCATCACCCACAAAGCACATGGAACTTAGCATGAGCACCTTAAATACACAGACAAAATCGAAAAACAATGCATATCATCAACAAAAGTTACTTTAACATAAATTAAAGAATCAAGAGTGAAGAAAACAGACATAAAACATGAATCTGAAGCCCAGCCATGCTGTTACGTTTCTGTGAGCTCCCGGTCTAATTTGGGGTTGCTGTTGAATTGCTACTTGGTCCACGCAACTGAAAATAAGCTCACATTTTTTTGTGTCTAAAATAAAGAGCAAACTCTACACAGTAAATACAATTCGATCAGAAAAAAATTCCCATTTCTAAGTGACCAGGAGCCTCATGCATAACGATGTGTGTAGAATTCACACTAAGACATGGCGTATGGACAAAAAAAGAAATGTGCGTACGCCCCAAAAAAAAACCAAGATGTGTAAATCTGTGCGTATGCCAAATTCCACTCACTTCCCCTTCACAAATTCCGGTGAAAATGAAATTTAATGCAAGTGCACGCTCTTACAGCCCCTCCCATGACTCCTCCCAGACTTTTGCATATTTTAATATGCTAATCAATATAAATATCACATTCTTTTCTGTGTTTTATTAAAAGACAATGGCAAAATCACGTGAAAAAAGAAGAATTTTGGCGAATGTGAAGTAAAGGCAAGAAAAAATGTACAATTTGTTGGCTTAAGCAGTGGTAGAAGCAGCAAAAGGAAGTTATGGGGTGATACAGCGTGGCAGAGACACTCGAAAGTTCAAAAAGTCGCTATTGTCGCTGAAGTCGAAAACAACGAGAGACAAAAAACAATTTAAAGTAAAAAGCAGTTTCTTTATTCTTGGTGAGTGAAATAGGCTGCCTCCACCTGCCAGCTCAATTTATCACACGCAGCAGCTTTTCACGGACAGTCAGATCAGACAGCCTGCTAGCAAGAAGGAGAGACTTCCTTTTAAAGCTCAAGTTTGTTTAAAATAATAAAAAAAGAAGAAAAAAGAAACGTAGCAGTTCATCTTGAGGTTACCCATAAATCATAATTGCTTGCGACTCCCTGAATTGGAATGTGCACTGTCGCAACCAGCTGGGGACCAGACCCAGCCGGGATGCCTTGAAGGACCTGGCGGTGGCATGTATGTCCTCCGGGCCACAAGGGGGCAACCACCCTGGATCGGAGGAGGACCACGGGAGAAGTGCAATGAGGCTCAAGCCCATTGGGGCCCATGGCCACCGCCAGGGGGCCTGGGAATTATCTAATTCTGCCACACTCGGAAAGATGGAGGATGATCCCTCCAGGGATGCCCGGAGTGCTTCCGAGTGCTCTCCTGACGCTCCTGCCACACCAGGAAGTGTCGTCAGACGGAGCACTTGGAGCACATTCGGGTGAGAATAAAAGGGCCCGCCTTCCTACAGTCTGGGAGCTAGAGTCGTGGAGAGAGGAAAGGCGGCCCACGGACATTTGAAGAGAGGCCTGAATTAAAGGTGGGTAGTGCTGGGAAGCACTGTGTTGTTTTGGTGAAAATAAACGTGTGGTTTGGATAAAGATGTGGTCTCAGTCTGGTGGTGTCCAGGCATGTCTCACAATGGCACCCGAACAGGGACTTTCCGCCTGTTCCAAGGCAGGAACCCCTAATTATAAATATTTTGTGTGCTGCCCGACAACCACCCACACGTGCCGCAAGAAAGCGGCCCGCACACGCACCGCGGACGGTCTGCGAACCACCCAGGGGCCGCAGGAGGTTAACTGAAGCACCTTCACTCACCCAAAGGGGGAAAAAAAGTCTGCCGAGGCCTCTTGAGATGCAGCGGATCCTCCCTTCCTTCAAGTGTTGCTGCTCAGCTGGTTGTGACAGTACGTTGCTTCTTTGAGATAAAGATGTTTTCAGGGAACTCACAGTTTTAAGAAATATTCTCAAATAATTTTAAGAAAGAATTCAGAAACTGTCACACTGAGTTATAATATCAAAGGGTGTTCTGTTAGTATCAAGAGGTCAGCATTTTCTCATAAAAGGATGCAAGTTTTCAGTCCCTTATCCTGTGCACAAGCTTAATTATTTTTCTACCTAAATGAAGAACAAATCATATAGAAATAATGAATCATATAGCTCTCTGCAGCATGGTTAATACAAAATACAGTACTTGGTATTGTGAAGTAACTACTTATAATCATTACAGTTAATCATTTTTTTTTCTCTTTCTCCTTCTCACAGTTCCCAAAATAAAAAAGAAGTGGTCCGATATCAAAGTCGACATGAAGAGGCGAGTCACAGCCCACCGTCTGTTTATTCTTTTTCAGACAATATTACAAAAGCTGACCCCCGTACCGATGACATGACGGTGCTTCTGTGCACAGTATGTCTTCGGGCGCTGGCTGCACAAACACCTCTGCCTTGGAAATCGTGTGCCGACGGACTGTTCAGGAGTCACAAAATGCAATAGTGGATGCTGTAAGAGATGTAGCCAATGAATTAAATAAGGGCTGCACTATGTGATATTGGCCACAATTTAAACGAATTGGTTAAAAAATAAATGCTGCATCTGATTACCTGTTTTTACATTCTGATAATTACATTCAAATGAAGCTGTAACGCTGTCCGATTTAGCTGATCATTTGGTGGGTCAGGACAGGGCCGGACTGGGAAGCTTATTCAGGCCGGGAATCCCAAGTCTAACCCAGGCCAGGCCACACAGTATACATCAATTTTCTTGTACAGGCACAGATTCAAAAAACCAACAAACGCCATTTTGTCTTGAAATTTTATATAAATGAGGAGGCAGTAGATTCAAATCTTATTATGTGATATCATCTACTGTTAAATTCTGCTCCGTACTTCTAAAATTTTTTATTTTTATGCTGTATTGAGGATTTGTTCTGTTCTGTGTATTGTATTGTATTGACCCTCTTCTTTTGACACCCACTGCACGCCCAACCTACCTGGAGAGGGGTCTCTCTTTGAATTGCCTTATCCCAAGGTTTCTTCCATTTTTCCGTACAAGGTTTTTTTGGGAGTTTTTCCTTGTCTTCTCAGAGAGTCAAGGCTGGGGGGCTGTCAAGAGGCAGGGCCTGTTAAAGCCCATTGCAGCACTTCCTGTGTGATTTTGGGCTATATAAAAATAAACTGTATTGTGTTGTATTGTAGATTCAGCTTTTACACACTGTGGAGGGTGGCCGGGGCCCTTGCCTGGCCAGAACGCCCAAACTGTGGAAGGACCTGGGAAAAGAGGATTATCGGGACAGTTTCTTGCTCGAGACGATAAAGGGCAGCCCCTTTGGTTTTCAGCACGACCATGGGTTATGAGCATGGAGGCTCAACCCTGTAGGAATCCGTGGCCACTGCCAGGGGGCGCATGGACCTTTCCAGGGTCTTATTTGGTCACACTTCCACCACACCTGGAAGTGTGGTCGGAAGAAGCGTGTTAGTCGATCCAGGTGCCTTATAAAAAAGGAGCCGCCTCACTCCATAAGAGGCCAGAGTCGGGAGGAGAGGACAAAGCCTGGAGAGGAGAGGAGTGGAGGGAGAAGGGACTGAAAGGTGTTAGTGGTGCTGCGTTGTGCTCATGGCTATTGTTGACTGGTGAGAAAACTGCAAATAAACGTGTGGTGTGTGGCAAACTTGTCTCCTGCCTGTCTGTGTCTGGGTTAGGGTGGCGGTGCGCCCCCTAGTGGCTTACAACATACATTTCACTCTTAAATATTAGTCTCATGACAACCTCTGATAACACTTCATAAATAAATAAATCATGTGTGAACTTTTACCCGGACACAGGCAGACGGACATCGTTGGTTCCACCACACACTTGTTTATTTACAAACTATTTACACAAATAGTGCTCACGTGCACAAACCCCAGTGCCTCTTGCACCGATTCCCCCAACTGTCCAGGCCTCACAAGTCCAATGCCTTTCTCTTGGCTGCCTCCCATCCTCTCTCTCAGCTCCGTCCTCTTCCACCCGACTCTCGCTACTGACTGGAGGGAGGCGGCCCCTTAAATAAGGACCCGGATGGGCTCCAGCTGCTTCCTGGCACTCCCCTTTGGACACACCCCTGTGTGGCGGAAGTGCCGGCTGCGCACCCGGAAGCCGTCCGGGTGTCCCCTGTCTTCTTCCCCCCAGCACTTCCTGGTGTGGCGGAAGTGCTGGGCTCCAGGGTTCCTCAGGTACCAGGGCGCCGCCTGGCGGTGGCCACGGGCCCCTACAGGGTTGGGCTTCCAAGCCCTCTACCCGTGGCCCCCAAGGTAACCAGGACGGACACCCCCTCGCGGTCTGGAGGAGGCACAAGCCCTCCTCTGGTCCTCCTGGGCGTCCCGGCCGGGCTCCAGCCCCGGCCAGGGACCACACATGTCGTTCTAGAATATTTATATAAAAAACAAATGAGCTAAAAGCACTGAACCACTAAGACGTAGTTGTCAGTGGACTCCGCAGTGCAGAGATTATGTTTGCAATTTCAGCTGTGAGTCCGGAATCTCCACAGCCGAGCCGATGTCCGTGTCTGGATGGTGATGCTGAATACTCTTTCACAAAGTTGAAGTGTTGGTCAAAAAACTTCTTCAATGAATAAAAGACTCAAACAAATGTCTCAGTACCGCAGAATTCTGTCCAGAATTTTTTTTAAAAGAATGTACTTAGTAAACAAATAACTATGAAACATTTTGTGAGGCCTATCAGTCAGAGGTAATCAGGTTTAACTGTCAGAGCAGGAGTGATGCACTTTAAAAATACTAACATAAAGTCAAAACAAGACACGTTCATTAACAGACTTATCATAAAATAAAGAACAACAGGTATATTTGAAAACACAAATCATTCCACTCACATACGCGTTTCATTAATTAAAAAAAAATAAAATAAAGCATCTGTGGTGGGGGGTGGCACGGTGGTGCAGTGGGTAGCGCTGTTGCCTCGCAGTTAGGAGACCCGGGTTTGCTTTCTGGGTCCTGCCTGCGTGGAGTTTGCATGTTCTCCCCGTGTCGACGTGGGTTTCCTCCCACAGTCCAAAGACATGCAGGTTAGGTGCATTGGCGATCCTAAAATTGTCGATGGTGTGTGCTTGGTGTGTGTGTGTGCCCTGTGGTGGGCTGGCACCCTGCCCAGGATTTGTTCCTGCCTTGCGCCCTATGCTGGCTGGGTTTGGCTCCATCAGACCCCCCCGTGACCCTGTAGTTAGGATATAGCGGGTTGGATAATGGATGGATGGATGGATAAAATAAAGCATGGGGAAAAAAAGAAAAAAAAGCATTAAAAATGTGACCATATTATTCATTAATTTCATTAAAATTTGAAACGAAAATAAAACAAAATAAACGCTGTGATAAATACCAAAACCCATACAACATCCAAAAATAATTCAAAGTACTGTATAATATAAACTTTTAACTAGTCAGTCATTACCCAACTGGTTATATCCTAACTACAGGGTCATTGGGTCCACTGGTGCCAATCCCAGCCAGCAAAGGGTGCAAGGCAGGAACAATTCCTGGGTAGAGCGCCAGCCCACCGCAGGGCACACACACACACAAAGCACAATTTAGGATTGCCAGTGCACCTAACCTGCATGTGTTTGGACTGTGGGAGGAAACCCACGCTGACACGGGCAGAACATGCTAACTCCATGCAGGGAGGACCCGGGAAGCAAACCTGGGTCTTCTAACTGTGAGGCAGCAGCACTACCCACTATGCCACCCCTTTTAAACAGTCTTCATATATAACTTTATTCACAAAAGCACCAGACGCACGCACCTCTCATCATAGCACTCCTGTTTAACTGTCAGAGTGCGAGACAGACGTGAAGTAAAAACTTGAATAAAAACAAGAAACCAGTCAGTCAGTCATTTTCCAACCCGTTATATCCTAACTACAGGGTCACAGGGGTCTGCTGGAGCCAATCCCAGCCAGCACAGGGAGCAAGGCAGGAAGCAAACCCCGGGCAGGGTGCCAGCCCACCGCAGGGCACATATACCAAGCACACACTAGGGACAATTTAGGATCGCCAATGCAACTAACCTGCAAGAAACCATCCAACCAGGAACCAGAAAAGAAGCCCACCAACGTTAAACCGAAAGGATTTGTGCCCACTACAGAGCAATAAGTCCTGCTCGTTTCCAGTATAATAACATTGTATAATTTCACCATTAGTTTATTTCACTGGTTGCGCTGAATGTCAGGTGAGGCCAGCCCAGGCAGCAGGCCACAGGGAAAGCTCCCGCTGATTGTAAACGTCAGTCCGGCTCTGGGTCAGGATCATCATACCACATCTCTGGAGGTACGGCCAAGCCGTAACACACTTTCTATGGACAATAGAGCAGCACATTAATGGAGTGGAAATGCATTCTGTTTACATAAGCAAATTCATTCTCTGAAGGCACCTTTATAGTGTAGCGATGGCACCGAGCGCTACAACGATTCTCAGCTCTTTACGTGGCTATTTGAGGTGACTCGCTGTCTTTGAAAAGAACTGCTTGTCTTTTGTTGCACTAGTTGGAAAAAGAACCTGCAGATGTATGGAGCTGCCGTTTTCTTCGGCACTCCAGCAAATAGATGATGTAATGTCAGCTCGTTCTTTTGGTGATTCGTCCCTGGCTGATGTGACTTGTCCAGTGCAGTTACAATGTCAATATGTGTTCAGCTGACCGCTCCGATTACATTTGGAAAACCGGATGTTGCTGGGAATTGCACTTTGATGTTTGCAGTTCAACCACAGCGTAAGGACATCTTATCTATCTGAATGATAAGCAGAAAATACCATCCTATAAAGCTGGCATGGTGCAACGTGGTGATGTTTGTGGAAAACCTGATCGGTCAGCAAGTTCACATTGAGGTTAAAACCCCGAAAGTGAACAAAACTTGCAAAGGAGCAGGTAAGAACACAATTCCTCAAAGTCTGCCTTTATAAAGCTGGTGCCAGTTCTGCACACGACACCAAGAGGAGAACTCTTGGAAATGGAAATCGACTTAGAAGCCAGTTGTCATCATGTTCTTTTCTAATTTGTGATGTCTTCTTCTTCTTTCGGCTGCTCCCGTTAGGGGTTGCCACAGCGGATCATCCAGAATTGTTGTTTAAATATTGCTTTGGCAAAATTTTACACCAGATGCCCTTCCTGATGTAACCCTCCCCATTTATCCGGGCTTGGGACCGGCACGAAGAAACACACTGGTTTGTGCATCGCCTGTGGCTGGTAACAACGCTAAAGCAGTCATCGCAGTTGGAATAGTTTAGCCATTCCAAGCAACATTATACTGTTACAGAATGATAACAACCAAGTGAATTAAATTCGTGAACGATATGCAGTTAATTTCGATGTACTTGATAAATCCCGCGTCATTGATGCCAATATGAAAAAGAAAGGGAAATGAAGCAGTAGCGCTGCGTTGACGCTGGGTGCCACCAGTTTGCAAAACTGACCAGAAACTGCATACGCAAGGCAGGGGGCTACCGTGAAAATGGGCGTGGCCTTATGCTGTAGCAGTGCTGCTATTAGTTAGAACTGCATCTCCCAGCAGTCCCTGTATGGGCTGTTGGGGTTAAAGGTGGTCAGAGGAGTTTAAAAGGAGGGCAGGTGGCGAAGGGAAGGAGAAGTGTTTTTTGTTGTTGTATTTTGTGTTTCGTTTACCTGTCGGACTGCCTTCTGTTGATTAAGCCGTATTTAGTATTTGTGTTGTTGTTGGGGTCTGGATCGTCTTCTGTCTACCTGTGTGCTGAGGACTGATAGTGGATTCATTGGCATCCTCACAAGAAAAGGAGTGCTCCTGAACCATCCATCTGTCTTTACCCTTACAGTGTCTACTGGTAGGACTGTTTTTTTCATTCCCTTACAACATACAGATCTCTGGACTCACTCTCGTCATCTCTCATTACATCCGGTTTGGTATTCCATGGACTTTGCTGTGTGGTGTTTGTGTTTATATGTTTAATGTAATATCGCCGTAGGGGTACGGGGTGATATTGTTTTATTTTCATTTATATTATTTAATTAGTTTGTGAGTGTGTGTGGGCGGGCGGGCCAAGGCTGGGAGCGTCCCTAGGATCCTCTATAAAAAAATAAAATAAATCACCGTCATCTTGACGGTGTGAATCTTAGCGGCACCGGACCGCTACAACAGCAAGTTTAGTTTTTATACATCTGAAAACGTGTGAGGAAACGGAATTACGCAATATTTTTGTGCATACGCACCGTTTTTGTGCATATGGTGATTACTGACTGAGGTGAAAGGTCAACATTACACTACAGTTCAGAAAATTCGGGTTTTCCCTGAATTGTCTAAATGGGAGTTTCCTATTCTAAGGGAGACCGTGTGAAATTTCCACATGATGAGCTTGTGTTTGCTGTCTGTCTGATAGCTTGTCAGCAGAGCAGAAGTTCCACCGTTGACATATAGTGTGGTCTTGCGTCCTGAAGAGAGGGTCCAAGGTGTTCTTTCTGCAGCTGCTTATATGGTGGGCCCTTCCTGTGTCTGTGTTTTATCTTGGTAGAGTAATATATTGCTCTACTTTCCCCTATTGTATTATTAATATGTAGCCTTTGTCACAATGCCTAATCTCACAGACTTACCACTGTTTATAAGGTATCTAAACTAATAAAAGGAAAAGCCCTCAATGACTAACTGACTGACTGACTGACTGACTGACTGACTGAATGACTCACTCACTCACTCACTCACTCACTCACTCACTCACTTTGAAATTCTACACGTAACGGTCATAATGGTCGACCACGTCTGACATGTTGAACTTTCTTATTTATGGCCCCATCGTCACGAAATTTGGTAGGCGGCTTCCCTGCGCTAACTGAAACCAATGTACGTACTTATTTCGGTGGTATGACGCCACTGTCGGCCGCCGTATTGAACTTTCCAACGTCACTAATTCTCCAACTTCCCATGTAGGTAGAAGGCTAAAATTTACAGTTTACAGAAGGCTAAAACTTACAGTTTACTTACAAAAGTTAAGCAGGTTTCATTTCGAAATTCTACACGTAACAGTCATAATGGTCGACAACGTCCGCCATGTTGAACTTTCTTATTTATGGCCCCATCTTCACGAAATTTGGTAGGCGGCTTCCCTGCGCTAACCGAAACCAATGTACGTACTTATTTCGGTGGTATGATGCCACTGTCGGCCGCCATATTGAACTTTTCAACGGTCTTTGTTACTTATGGGCCCATCTTCAAGAAATTTGGTACACGGGTTCCCAACGCTAACTGAATCCTACTTACGTACATATATACGTCCATAGCCTGCAGCTCGGTCACCGTGTGAGGCGTCGATGGGTCCCCCATCCCAACACCTCCCACGTTGTTGGCTGCCTGCCTATATAAGGCCGTCCGTCGCTCCGGTCTCTACATTCCCTTCCTTGCTTCGCCACGGGATTCATGTCTCCCTGCTGATAACTACAGCCTTTTTATTTAATCCACGGCTTCTCCGCTGTTTTATTGCTCGTTTATTACGATTATAGTTATTGTGTAGGTATTTTAGACTTACTTTACATTGTTCAGGTACCCATTTCCTTTACCGTTCCAACTGTACCCCCATTAACATGTCTATCGAGGTGATCACCATCGATCAAAGAACTGTCACTTACCGAGTGGTTTCCATGCCCGGAGATGGCACCTGCCTTTTCCATTCTCTTTGTTACATATTGCACGGCCATATCAGGCTCACTCTTGATATCCGCAGGAACATTGTGTCTTATGTATTGAATGACTGGGACAGGTTCAAGGTGTGGACTGATGACGGTACAGGAGATCATTATACTACACAGGAGCACTACAAGAGTGAAATGCTTAAGCCCTTCACCTATGGTTCTGCATGTGAGTTGATGGCTGCTGCTGAATTGTTCGGTTGTCGCTTTCAAGTGTATCAAAATGGCCAAATATTTTACAGCTTTGGACAACCGCCAATGCCTCTTAAACATCTTAGATTCACAGGTGACGATTTCAGTAGTGGACACTTTGATGTTTATGAATGTTTAAACTCTCAAAAGCTGGATGTGAAGTTATCGATGAAACCGGTTGTATCCTTACAACGCTTGACAGATGCCGAATGTCACTTCAACACAACAAGTCCTGCAAATACTGTCGTAATTGAAACAAACCATGAAACTCAAACCGATTATGACAGCAGCAATCCAAGCTGTGAGATTTGAGACAAGATTACTGTTCACATGGCCAACTCTACGTTGCATGCTCAAGAGTAAGCTCAGCGCACAGCTTGGTCATATTACAACCGGAGGGCCGAACTGACAATGTGGTATACAAAGAGATCCTTAACAAATAATTATTGGTATATTTTCCCTCAGTTTAAAAAGGTTTAATTTTCTTCTTAATAAAAATTTTAAGGCAGTACTTCTCCGCTGCGAAGCGCGGGTATTTTGCTAGTTATTGTATATAACTTATCCCCACCTTCCTTTCTATATCTATAACCTCAGGCAATTAGATGTAGTAAAAAGACAAGCAAGAGTTAAGTGACACATAAAATAATGTATTACTGATAATATTCATAAATAATAACAAAATGCAAAGTACATTTGAATACTGGCAACCATGCAACCTGATTAAATGGTGATGTGTAGTTCAGGCGGCACACAGACTTGTAGTTACTTAAAATGTCTCTAGTTAAGGCATCATTGGTGCTCAGCTTTCAGCCACATGTCTGTTCAAAATGGCTGAAGCTGTGCTCTTCATTGTGTTGTCTTCAGTTCATGGTGTGATGGTCTTCTTCATCAGATCAGTAAGAGAGAGATACTTCTTCATCATCACAGGTTAGCAAGAGAGAGAATGTGGTTGAACAAGCAGATTTATAGATTCTCTGTCCAATCCCTACAGCCAATAGGACATCATGGTACTTAAAGGCCTCTGAGACAAGCCAATTCCAAACAGCCATACCTCAGACCAATGTGGGAACATAGAACATCTTAACACCTTCCACCAAACCATATGTTAACATAACCAGGCTTCCTTGCGGGTGTTGAAAGACTTTAGCAGAGAAATACTCATCCTCCCCCAACTCTGTCATAAAATTCAAAGAGACCCATACCTTTGAATTACATTGCTTTACCTAGATTACAAATAAAGACATACAAAATATTTATCAAGTTATATGCAAAATCTCACATCACAACAGTCTGTCTCTTTGACTCTCTTGGGTGTGGTGACTTTAGGGCCTCACGTGTAAATATGTGCATCAGCCGCAAAAGTCAGGATTTATAAAACACAAACTTAGTGTTAAAAGAACTTAATGATACAACAAATTTCAACCATCTGTGAGTCCCATATAGAGTTTTTGCTTTTTGGTATTGGTAATTTAGCGAATCCAGGTGACAGTTCAATGAAGCAAACAGAAAATTTTGTTTCTCAGGGGTGGGGGTTGAGGCCACTTAATAATTACGAGGAAATTGCAATAGATTAGAGCTGATGCAATGCAACATATTCACGATGGCTTATGGGTAGTCTGAACACCCACAGCGTGGCTATTCAAGTTGAAGCCAAGGTCAAATGAACATGGATGCTCCACTGAGGGTTTGCACCATTGTTGTAGTGAGAGGGAGTGACACCTGCCGAATTCATGGAATGTGTTGAAGGTGAAGGGGTCTGGAGACTTTCTGAAGGCACTCCATCTCCGTTACAAAGTCGATCAAGTGCGTCTGTCAAACGTACTTTGCATGCTTCCTGATTAAAATTAGCATCAATGAAGGCCGTTTGTCTGCCCCACCAAACCACGACTTACTTGAATACTCAAAACGGATATGAGCAGAAAGAAGAAATGATTGTATTGGAAAGGCAAATTTATTCTGCTTCCTCTTTTTGGTTTGTTAAAGGAACTACATTTGAGGTGAGCTGCTGGGAGGCAGATGCATGAAGACAAGATGGACAGCAGATGGGGGCTTTGCTGGGCTCTGCTCTTCGTACCTGCTCTTCACTGTACAGGTCGGTGATTCTGATTTACAGAACTCGTCGATCCTCTGCCTTCTAGCAGGGAGCTTCTTTATGTTTCCTTTATAAATGCCATACTGGAGGTCGCTTTGAGTTTTCTTTAAAGTCGCATGCTGCTGTCTTCCAGTAACGTGTCTTTTGTCTCTTTATAACAAAACAAAAAATCCTTTATTTTAATTTGGTTTTAATTATGAGCTGCAGGAGCAAGTAGCACACTCATGGAGTCTGAACTGCTGTCTAGTGAAGATACTGAAAGGCGACATTTTAGAAAGAAATTAAAGATTGTGGTGTCCTTGTAAGATAGCTGTGCATCACTCAGAGAAGACTCACAAAATAATAAAATGTAAGAAAACTTTAAATGAGAGGCGCAGTGGCAGAGATGGTTTTTAAAAGGAAATCATCTTAATGCTTAAATGATTATCAGAGCAAAAGGCAAACATTATCACCAGAAAAAAAATTAAAAATAAAACGCCGATCTGCTCATTGCACTCTAACCATACGCACTGCAGATAATGGATGAGTGTCATTTGTAAATTTACATGGTATGGTTTTAGAGTATCAACTAAAGATTAACTTTTAAAGAAATGGCTGAAAGGTGTGAATGTTAGTGTCGGGAGGGCTGCTTTGTAATTTTAGAATCACTGACGGATCTCGGCTTCCGTCCTCTGTTAGAAGCTGATATTGCAGCCAATGAGGGGAAGCAGAAAACAAATAAATTTAGTGAAAGTAACACATTATCTAACTGTTTAGCAATGAGTACAGACAACACCATGTAGTGAGGTGTGGTGCAGTACACCATAACACAAGTGAGATATAGTGAAACATGATGAGGGTATAGTATAGTATAGTATAGTATAGTATAGTATAGTACAGTATGGCATAGCATAGTATAGAATAGTACAGAACAGTATAGTATAGCATAGCATAGTATAGTATGTTATAGTATAGTATGGTAAAGTAGGGTATAGTATAGTATGGTACAGCATAGTATAGTATAGTATGGTGCAGTAAGTATAGCATAGCATAGTATAGCACAGTACGGTATAGTATAGTATAGTATAGCACAGTATGGTACAGTATAGCATAGAATAGTATAATATAGTGTGGTGCGGTGCGGTATGGCACAGTATAGTATAGTATAGTATGGTGTGGTATAGTATAGTACGGTACGGTACAGTATAGCATAGTATAGTATAGTACAGTGTGGCATAGCATAGTATAGTATAATATAGTGTGGTGCGGTACGGTACGGTACAGTATAGCATAGCATGGCATAGTATAGTATATTTGGATATAGTATAGTATAGTATAGCATAGTACAGTATAGCATAGTATGTTATGGTATGGGATAGCATAGTATAGTATAGTATAGTATAGTATAGTATAGTATAGTATAGTATAGTGATGCCATGAAATTGGGGGACCATGCAGTAAAAGTGTTGTGTGACCAAAATACATGCAAGTGTCGTTCAGTGGAAGTCTGCAATTTGAACTTTCATCAC
>JANRMT010062855.1:8029612-8049167 GCA_026402145.1 Polypterus bichir lapradei
TTTAAGTATATAAGAAATTAAGAACCTTTAATTATAGAAAGAAGAAGTAAAGAATTTTTAAGAACAGAAATAACTAAAGTTTATCATGAAAAGCTAAGTATATAGAAGATACATTTTTCCTTTATTTTGCCTTTATTCTATGTGTGTAACTGTTTTTCCTTTTATTCTTGTGTGGATTATTTGCTTTTAACTTTCACTAAATATTTTTAAAGCAAACTTTTGGACTGAGAGATTTCTTTCAGCACGCGTTTTACCCGTGCTTGACCTTGCCTTACTTCGGCGGCTACACTGACAAAACTTTTAGTTAATGGGAATAATGCTGAGTTCTGTCCTTCTTTGTGTGTTTCGCGGCCCTCTGCGTGTCTACATGACAAATTGTTTCTCATTTTGGATTCCATTGAAACCCAATGGGAAGCCTCAGAGTAAGCGTTAGTTCGTGACCATCAAAAGGCCTGTTCCAAGTCCCTAAAAGATGCGCAAGGCCAATTTTATTCAAATCAGATAAATAAAAATATAGGAAACTCAAAGCAGTTGTTTGCTACAATAAATCAACTTATGGAACCACAGCAGCCATTTTTCACAACGCCAGTTACTAAGGAGCATTGTAACAGCTTTATTGACTTTTTTAGATCAAAAATCTATAACATTCGCTCCTTAATGCCTGGACCATATGCTCCGCCTATGCCTGCTTCAAATCCATCAATTGGGAATATGCCATCTTTCCCACATTTCACGGAGGTTTCCAGCAGCTACATTGGTGGAATTGTGCAAGGAATGAAACCATCATCCTGCACATTGGATCCTATTTCGACAGTTCTGCTTAAGTCATTTATCCTCATTGTCAGTCCAACTATTACAAAGTTAGTTAATCTCTCGCTACAAACAGGCCATATGCCACCATCTCTCAAAGCAGCTGTCATTCGCCCAGGGCCGGATTTTCCTATAGGCTAACTAGGCTTCAGCCTAGGGCCTCAAGATCAAGAGGGGCCTACATTCAAATTGTTAGCAATTTGAACAAACTTAAAAATGGGAGGTGAAAGGGCCTCATAAGTGGAATAGCCTAGGACCTCTTTTCATCTAAATCCGGCCCTGCATTCGCCCATTGCTGAAGAAGCCCTCATTAGATCCTGAGGTTCTTGCAAACTACAGGCCCATCTCAAACCTGACGTTTTTGTCAAAGATTATAGAAAAGACAGTTGCCCTTCAACTCCAGAGTCATCTTACATGTAATAACTTGTTTGAAAAGTTCCAGTCAGGTTTTCGTTCAGCCCACAAGCATGGAAACAGCACTGCTCAGGGTGACAAACGATCTACTGATGGCAGCTGATGCAGGCTCACCATCCCTGCTTATTCTTCTCGACTTGTCAGCGGCCTTCGATACAGTCGATCATTCCATCCTTCTGGATCGTCTTCATCACATAGCTGGACTCTCGGGAACTGCATTACGGTGGTTCCAGTCCTACCTGTCTGGCAGGACTGAACAGGTCTCGTTGGGAGATTGCTCCTCCAGATTGTCCACCGTCTTATGTGGGGTCCCGCAGGGGTCAGTTCTCGGTCCTATCCTTTTTACCATCTATATGTTACCTCTTGGGCATGTCATTGCCATTTCATTGTTATGCCGACGACACACAGCTTTACATTAAAACTGCTCCAAACCCTTCAGAGGCCACATTACACCTTACTACATGCTTGGAGGAGATAAAGGCTTGGATGAACAGCAATTTTCTACAGCTGAATAGCAATAAAACTGAGGGACTCCTTGTTGGCACCCCCCACCAGATTCGTTCTTTTCCAATACTTCAGTTCACTTTTGACAGCCAGGTCATTACTCTTTCTTCCTCAGTCACTAATCTGGGGGTTCGGTTTGATCCACAGTTGACCTTCAGTGACCACATAAAACACGTGTGTAAGGCATCGTTTTACCATCTACGAAAAATCTCCAAACTCCGCCCCCTCTTAACCCTCCCAGATGCAGAGAAACTTATCCGTGCCTTTATCTCCTCAAGGCTGGACTACTGCAATGGACTTTTTGCGGGTATTCATACCAAGGACATACAAAAGCTTCAATATATCCAAAACAGTGCTGCAAGAATCCTACTAAGAGTAAGAAAATTTGAACATATTACTCCCATCCTCAAATCACTTCATTGGCTCCCTGTTTCTTCCCGGATTGAGTACAAAATTCTTCTGTTAACCCATAAATGTATCTATGGCCAGGCACCTTCTTACCTCCAAGATTTGATTCACTTACAAACTTCCAATCGGATCCTCAGATCATCTGGCAGCATGCAGCTTCAGACTCCCCTTACTAAGCTCCGTACTATGGGCGGTCGAGCTTTTTGCTCTGCTGCCCCACAGCTCTGGAATCAGCTCCCTGTTGAACTGAGAACTACACAAAACCTGGACACTTTTAAAGCAAATCTGAAGACTTTTTTATTTAGGAAAGCATATAACTGCTGAGATTGTAAATCTAATCTAGTCTTTTAAATTTTTAAACTTTGTGGTTATTGCTCTTGTTGTAGCACTTTGAGATTTTGTCAATGAAAAGTGCATTATAAATAAAATCTATTATTATTATTATTATTATTATTATTATTAGTTTCCGAGGAATCTGAGATTCTGGTAAATGCAGTTATACAGAAACTCAAGAACCGAAGCTCAGAAAACTTGCTTGTTTTAAAATAGACAAGACATCCAATGTTCCGGGGGGAAGTGAAAGTAAAATAATGTGTTGAATCTATTTTTCACATTTGCTTCTGTATTGTTGGTTTGGAAACTTAAAAGACATAAACTGTCGATAAAACACTCCACATCAGCTGTAAAATGAATGGTCTGCTCCATCGTCTATCTCGGAATGTCTGACACCTTACACTCCAAATTGTAACCTTAGATCTTCAAATGAGGGTCTGCTTAGAATTCCAAGAGCTGGAACGGGGGTGCCTGCTCATTATTACCCCAGCGGAACGGGGCTAACTCTGGCGTCCGGGAGCAGTTGTGCCTCCGGTACGGCAGCACCGGGACCGGAGTTAGTAGGGTGTGTATGGGGAGTGTGAATGGGTGTCTGGCGTACATCCTTGTAAGTCTTGGGTTGTATGTGTATGTGAGAGCATGAGGGAGGGAGTGTATGACTGTGTTTGTGTGTGACTGTATATGTCAGGTGGGGTTTTGGACTCCTCCCCTCTCCTGGGACATCTGGCAATGCTATAACATCTTCGCCTACCCTCCCCCTGCCACATTTGTTAAGCATCTGTCTGGTCGCTCCCGGTGGCTGCCTGGTGGGATCTGAGTCCCTGGGCTCTGTTGGGTCCTCGGCGGGGTGGGTCGCCCTTGGGTCCCGGGCTGCTGGGTTCCGGGCCCGGACGACTCGGGGGTGTGCGGCTGCGGGCGGGCCTGGGGGCTTGCCATTGATATCTCCCGGGACTCTGCCGGCTGCTGGTTGTGGCCCCCCGGGGTGATCCTCTGCGCCTCTCGAGGGGGGGTTGGGGCTTCTCTGGTGACAGTCTCCCTGGGGTCTCCGCGCTCTGGGGTGACCTCTGGATCTCTGGGCTTGGAACTCTCTCCATCTTCCACACGTTTCTGGGGGCAGGTCTGTGGCCCTTCACACTCACTATTGGACGCTCCTATAGAGAAACCTTACACATACAAGCGTGCGTACGCACACAGGTGCTCACATGGTGCTTTCATAAGTATGACTTGGACATCTTCAGCACATGACCTAAGGCTGTGGTTGGCCCTAAATGCCTTAATAATAATTACTGTGTGATTGTCAGCAAACATTTTTACTTTTATATATCTTCATGTAGCTGATGCATCAATGTTTTAGTCTTGTGGTTTTTTTTTTCCCCCCTCTTTTTCAGCAGGTCTAGAAGCGGATTCTGGTTCATTTATTGTTTATTCTATACGAAAACCCCCCCTTCCCCCTTTATCTCCATCTCTTCCTTTTCTCTCTTCTTTTTCTTTCACTTTTGTCTCCGTGTCCGGTTCAAATTTTAAAAACATCTGAAAATATTTCTAATAAAGTTTTGGTATCAGGCGTGGCGTCAGCAGAAGCTGTAATGCTCCACCTGAGAGAAAAACTGTAAGGCTAGTCGCCAGCATTCAGACATCAATTCTGATTGCTTCACAGCCGAACAGGACACGGTAAAAAAAAAAAAAAAAAAAAAAAGAATTCCAAGAGCTAAACTTCAAAGAAGTGGTGAGGTGGCCTTCTTCTGGTAGGCACCTAAAGTCTGGAATAGCTGACCGGTAGAAAATCACCAGGCTGATATGGTGGAGCACATTAAAAAACTGCTAAAAACACATTATTGTAACATGGCTTTCTCATAGCTTCATTTTAGTGTCACTCTGATATTCTGTATATGCTTTGAATTATCATGGCTCTACAATCCATACTCACCCCTACTTTCTCTGCTGTTCTCTTTTCTGTGGTGGTGATCTGCGCCACCGCCACCTGATCAGGGCGCCATGCTGTCCTTACATTGATGGATTGAAAGCCTGAGGTCCACATGACCATCATCGTCTAATTCTTCCATTTGAAGCTTGAAAGCCTGAGGACTGAGGAATGCCCGGTAGAGGCTGGGTGGTCTCGTGGCCTCGGAACCCCTGCAGATTTTGTTTTTCTTCTCCAGCCCTCTGCAGTTTTTTTTTTTTTTTGTTTTCTCTATCCTCCTTGGCCATCGGACCTTACTTTACTCTTTGTTATTGCCTAATTTTTAAATGTTTCTTTCTTCGTCTTGTAAAGCACTTTGAGCTCCAGCATTTGCATGAGAATGTGCTCTAGAAATAAATGTTGCTGTTATCGTTGGTGCAGCAGTCTCATTCCCGCCGTGTTCTCTCTCAAAAATAAGTCACTAAGAAGATGACTCGATTCGGTCATACAGCAGCGTGTTATGGAGTTCCAAAGTGCAAAGTGAGTCCTTCAGTTCTTCAATATGTCCACTAGAGGTGGGGTTTACTTTCAGACTCCAAATAGACAAAGAGAATGTTATTTGTCCCCAGCCGGAAATTTGTCTTTTTGCAGTCATTTGTCCTGAACAAAATAGCATAGGGTGCAAGAAAGGGACAAACCCTGGAACAGGCCCGCAGCGTCTCTCTCGGATTCGTGCAAATAAATTGCTCCTGCAAGCGAACTGTGATTCTTAGAGCAATGAGAGAAGTTGCAAAATCAACCAGAATGTTCAAGCAAATTATAGAAAAAAAACAGATCTAAATCTGTGATCTAGTGAAAAGCAGACAGATATACAGACAGACAGACAGATGTTGGATTATACTTATATACAGGGTGACACAGAAAAACGGGAACTTTTGAAAAACCCAATAAAAATAGAAGAAATCCAACAAAAAAAATTATTGACAGCAATTGAACCACTACAACTTGTCTTTTAAGAGACGGTAATCCAAATTATCAATGTCTGAAAATTACGTCCTGTAGATGGCGTCCTCCTGTACGTATGCATTCTTCCAATCTGCTGTTGAGGTTCCCCATTGATTGCTGCAACATCTCAGCTGGGATACCACGAATTTTGTCTTGAGTTCTTTGTTTCAATTCATTCAGTGTCCTTGGCCGAGTCGTGTAGACCCGACTCTTAAGGTAGCCCCACAAGAAAAAATCACAAACGGACAAATCCGGTGATCTTGAGGGCCAGGGAATGTCACCGAATCTTGAGATGACACGGTTACCGAACAATTCTCGCACAGCTGCCATTGATTGCCTCGCAATTGATTACTAAATTACTAAATGGCGAGACTGTTTACAGTTCAGGGTCCCTGTTCCACAGTGCTGCCAACTGTACATGGCTGCCATTACGCATTTCAAAAGTTCCCGTTTTTCTGTGTCACCCTGCATATACAGTATACAGTATCTCACAAAAGTGAGTACACCCCTCACATTTTTGTAAATATTTTATTCTATCTTTCATGGGACAACACTGAAGATATGACACTTTGATTCAATGTAAAGTAGTCCGTGTACAGCTTGTATCACAGTGCAAATTTGCTGTCCCCTCAAAAATCTAAACACCCAGCCATTAATGTCTAAACTGCTGGCAACAAAAGTGAGTCCACCCCTAAGTGAAAAAATGTCCAAATTGCGCCCAATTAGCCATTTTCCCTCCAAGGTGTCATGTGACTCGTTGGTGTTACAAGGTCTCCGGTGTGTTAAATTTGGTGTTATCACTCTCACACTCTCTCTCTCATACTGGTCACTGGAAGTTCAACATGGCACCTCATGGCAAAGAACTCTCTAAGGATCTGAAAAAAAGAATATCCGCACTACATAATGATGGCCTTGGCTATAAGAAGATTGCCAACACCCTTAAATTGAGCTGCAGCACGGTGGCCAAGACCATACAGCAACAGGTTTAACAGGACAGGTTCCACTCAGAACAGGCCTCGCCATCGTCGACCAAAGGAGTTGAGTGCACGTGCTCAGCGTCATATCCAGAGGTTGTCTTTTGAAAATAGACGTATGAGTGCTGCCAGCATTGCTGCAGAGGTTGAAGGGGTGGGGGGTCAGCCTGTCAGTGCTCAGAACATGCGCCCACCACACACTGCATCAAATTGGTCTGCATGGCTGTTGTCCCAGAAGGAAGCCTCTTCTAAAGATGATGCACAAGAAAGCAGTTTGTGGAAGAAAAGCAGACTAAGGACATGGATTACTGGAACCATGTCCTGTGGTCTGATGAGACCAAGATAAACTTATTTGGTGCAGATGGTGTCAAGCGTGTGTGGCAGCAACCAGGAGAGGAGTACAAAGACAAGTGTGTCTTGCCTACAGTCAAGCATGGTGGTGGGAGTGTCATGGTTTGGGGCCGCATGAGTGCTGCTGGCATTGGGGAGCTACAGTTCATTGAAGGAACCCTGAATGCCAACATGTACTGTGACATACTGAAGTAGAGCATGATCCCCTTCCTTCGGAAACTGGGCTGCAGGGCAGTATGCCAACATGATAACGACCCCAAACACACCTCCAAGACGACCACTACCTTGCTAAAGAAACTGTGGGTAAAGGTGCTGGACTGGCCAAGCATTTCTCCAGACCTAAACAATATTGAGCATCTGTGGATGGGGAGGGCATCCTCAAATGGAAGGTGGTGGAGCGCAAGGTCTGTAACATCCACCAGCTCCGTCATGGAGGAGTGGAAGAGGATTCCAGTGGCAACCTGTGAAGCTCGTGTGGACTCCATGCCCAAGAGAGTTAAGGCAGTGCTGGAAAATAATGGTGGCCAAAGAAAATAATGACACTTTGGGCACAATCTAGACATATTTCACTTAGGGGTGTACTCACTTTTGTTGTCAGTGGTTTAGACATTAATGGCTGTGTGTTGAGTTATTTTTCGGGGACAGCAAATTTACACTCTTATACAAGCTGTACATGGATCTACTTTACATTATATCAAAGTGTCATATCTTCAGTGTTGTCCCATGAAAGATAGAATAAAATATTTACAAAAATGTGAGGGGTGTAGTCACTTTTGTGAGATACTGTATATATCCATCCATCCATTATCCAACCCGCTATATCCTAACTACAGGGTCAAGGGGGTCTGCTGGAGCCAATCCCAGTCAACACAGGGTCAGCCCACCGCAGTACTGTATATATATATATATATATATATATGATACAGTACCTGCCAAATAATACAAAGAGTACACAACATGAGTTTCGTTCATGAGGTGTACACATCTGCTACTCACAACTGAGAGGTTGTGGTGGATATGTCCCAATGGGCCGACCAACCACAAACATTATCTGGTAGGTAACCACCTAAATAATCAATTGTGATCAGACCTGTGCATATAAATATACAGTATATATAAAATCAACATAAATAAAAATCTGTTTTGCACGCTTACGCACTTGCCATATTTAAATGAACTTAGTAGCCTATCCCAATAATATCTTTGAAAAAGTCATATTTCTCCAGTATTCATAATTTAGTTGATTTTTAGATATCATTTTAATAATCAATTTCTATCCAAACGGCAAGTCAAACAAAAGTTCATGTGCACACACTCACCTCTATGTGTTTTTTCTGATCAGAAGATGAATTTTGAACGCTCTCACCCCATGTTTTTATGGCTGGCACAAAAGGCAATTTTGCATTCCCCCAAGGCTCGTTTTTGAGCCAGCCACTTGTATGGCGCATATTTTTTGACTTTGTTGTATCTTTGATCTCATTAATAAGTCCAGCATTGCTTGACTTTGGTCTGATGATATCTTCACTTAGCTGGCTACAAACAGTTAATGTTGATACTCCCCAAATACAATGGTACCTCGGTATACGTCCTTAATCCTTTCCAGATCCTTGGACTTATACCAAACATTTGCATAGTCTGCATATAGCAAGAAATGGTTCTACCTATTGTCCAGGACCAGCCTCTCAAAGCTCTTCATGATGTGAGATGTCAAGCGCCACTGGACTGTAGCCATTAGGTGAAGAGGCTCCTGACTTCACTGGAACAATTCTGGTTGTTTTCCATAGCAGTGACACTTTCTGGAGTCTTAGGGACAGACTGACCAGGTGACAGAGGACACCACAAAGTTGCTGAGCACAGACAGATCTCGAGGACGAGTCCATCTGGTTGTGCAGCATTTCCTGTGTGTAGCTTCCTTCGTTGTCTCCTTACTTGGTCTTTAAGAAGGACTATAATTGCAGAAATGCTAAATCTCAGAACTGCAGCCATTGGTCAGATGTCGGCAGTTGTTGGCCAACATTTTACATGCAAGAGTTCTTCTTAGAAGGTGAACTTGCGTAACCCTCAGAAATCTGCGCCAATTTGTCATCATTGACTATAAAGCAGAAGTCGCATATTCGGTTAATTACACATGTTGCTTGCCATCGTGTGAATCTGTTTCTTTAGAGTTGAGGCTTCCTGTGAGTGTGTAGGCTTTTTGGTTTTAATTTTTGAGGTTGGAAACTTGGTCACCAAAGGTTCTGCTTCTGTAGAATGAAACTTGGAGGCTGTCTGCAACTTCTGACAGCCTGCATTGTTTACTTCACGTTTGATTAGAAATCCACGCTGCCAGTGTGATTACTTGTACAATTCAAATTCCATCTAACTTGCTTGTATTGCTACTTTGTGCACTGAATGTGATTGAGTTGTTGTTGTCTCTTTAAAACAATGATTTGCCTGCTTTTTGAACGAATATGCTAACATTTACTGGAGGGGAGTGAGGCACACTCAATTCAATATACTGCAAGCTATTAGTTTTCAATATATCTGAATATTAAACAACTATGTAATAAAATTGTAAAGTCTGTGTTTCCAGCCCCTCTGAGTGATCTAATTGGTCAGTTTGGCTTTGGTGTGATTTGTCGGCTTAGTTTTGGTGACACCACAAGACAGGAAGTGTGAGTGGGAGACGCAAGAGAAGGAGCAACGGCATGAGAGGCACACGGAGAGTCGCCTTCAAAGACGGCAGGTACAGAAGTGGACAGGAGGCGCCTCGAAAGTAATGACGGAGACTGAGGAGCAGTGCTTTATGGGAACGTACTTGGGAAAGAGAGCACCGGTGAAGACACAATACAATAAAATACAATTTATTTTTGTATAGCCGAAAATAACACAAGGAGTGTCACAATGGGCTTTAACAGGCCCTGCTTCTTGACAGCCCCCCCAGTCTTGACTCTGTAAGAAGACAAGGAAAAACTCCCAATAAAAAAACCCTAGTAGGAAAAGAAATGGAAGAATCCTTGGGAAAGGCAGTTCAAAGAGAGACCCATTACCAGGTATTTTGGACGTGCAGTGGGTGTCAAAGAGAAGGGGCTCAATACAATACAATACAATACACAGAACAGAACACAATACAGTATAAGAGTAAAATAAAAACATTACAAGTACAGAGCAGAATTCAACAGTAGATGATATCACATGATACAATTTGGATTTGTTAAGAGTCCTGGAGACCTTGTCCATCAAGCTGCCTCCCCCTATTGGCCATTCCACAGCTGAGCCAGTACTGGACCAGCCAATCCAATGAAAGGACCCCTCTACCTGACAATTTATGTGACACTGCATTAAAGATGAATTTACCTTAGGCAGGCAAAACCACTTGGCAGGTGGGCAGTGGCACCTCTGAGTATCAAGAAGAGAAAGAGAATCGGTGAGGGTTAGTAACAAATTCTAACTTTTATATTACTTATCTTTTAGTGCTAATGACCAACAACAGAGATGCAGCCTGTATAGTTAATCAGCAGCTCTAGTCAAGGTGTGCTAAACTGAAGTAGTGAGTCTTCAACCGAGATTTAAAAGCTGAGACTGAAGGGGCATCTCTTATAGTAGCAGGCAGACCATGCCACAGCGAATACAGTGGAAAGGTGATGTAGGGCAAGAGATCAGAAATATTTTTAAATTGTTCTATTACCTGTCTTCAACAGGTGGCATGGCTAGTTATACTTAGTTATGTTTGTATAGAGCTCTTCCCACTACTCAATGCACTTTACATGCATTCAGCCACCACCAATGCGTAGTACCCACCTGGATGATGTGACGGCGGCCATTCTTGCGCCTATACACTCACCACACATTAGCTATGAGGTGGTGAAGGGGTGAAAGGTACTTAGTGATGATGAGGATTAGCAGGCCAGAATGGATGAGACCGTGATGGACAATTTAGCCAGGACCTTGGGTAAAAAGATGCCCAGGGATCCTTAATGGGCACGGAAAATTAGGACCTCGGTTTTAACTTCCATCTGGAGGACTAAGCTAATTTTTACAGCCTAGTGTCTCTGTCAACGCACTAGGGCCATTGGGATCCACACACAGATCATAAGGTAAGTGCCTCCTGCTGGCCTCACCAACACCTCTTCTAGCAGCAATCCAAGATTTAAATAGATGGTCTCACATCCAAGAACCGTCCTTGACTCAACTGTGCTGAGCTTCTGGTGGACTTCTCAGATGAGCTGTCACTCTTTCCCTCACTCAGCCTTCACTAAACTGCACCCCACCGCTGCCTCACTCCAGTCGTCCACTGGGTAAACGCTGCTGACTACGCCAAGTGTATTGTTGTGAAACAAACACCACAAACCCAGACTTAAACCCAGACCTGAAGATGAGAGTTTTCAGATGGCATGGCCCCAGACAAAAGAGATTCTGAAAAGACAGAACAAATTGTGTACAACGTATAGTAGTCTTGTTTCTGAGATTTCCTGAAAGCTACTTAAACTTCATCTTGCAGAGCATTGTGTGGTTGACTCGGCCATGTTCTAATTCTAAGGTTCCAAGGTTATTTGCTGTTTATGTGGAGTTTGTAGGTTCTCCTCAAGTCCTGGTGGACTTTTTCTAAGTGTACTGTTTGTCCTCCCACTTACTCCAAAGGCATGCCTTGGATTAATTAGCCATTTTTAATTGACAGATTGTGCGTGTATCTGTCATGGTGTCTTGTAATGAGTTGGGCCAGTTCCTGCTCTGCTCCCAAATCTACCTCTGACCTCTGTGACCACAATGGTTAAGGAAAGGAATAGCTTTATAAATATTTAGAACATTAACACATTTTAATAGGAACCCATTAAAGTGCCCAAATTTCTCCATAATAACATGAAGTCACATCAGGATCATCAGTAATGTTGATTGGGACAATTCCAGCAAATTGGAGCAAATTTGATGGGTTCACCAATAACGATTGTTGCCAAATTGTTTGTGGAAAATTCACCATGCAGCCATCATTGATGAACTGTTTTTTTTTTCTTAGTGGCCCATGATACTCTAGGGGCCAGCAAAAAATAACACAGTTATAGTTGCCATGTTGGATGGGGCTGTCACTACCCAATCTGTGATACCTACCTGATTTGTGACGTGCATATGCGAAACATTCACGGATGCGTACTGTATGCATACTCCACCTCACCCCTTAGGGTGCTGCCCAATCTGCTTCACGCATATGTAAATAATTGTCTGTGTATACATGCATGTGTGATGTAATAACCCATAATCTGGAGTCCAGCTAGATTTGCATACCACATGCATGGTAGCTGTTGATGGATTACAAGGATGGTCAGAAGATGCCCCTCTTATCCAGAATTCCAGTATCTGTTCATAAGAACAGATTGTGAGCAAAGTGAAGGTTTCTGGTGATGTCAGCTTAGCTCTCTTTCTTTCACTTAACCTTCACCAAAATGTATCACCACTACCACACATCATCTGTCCACAGGGCAAAGCCTGCCGACTACACCAAGTTGCAAACACACACCACAAATTCAGACTTACACCTAATAGAACATCTGTAGAGAGACCTGAAAATAAATAAATAGTATACAGATGCTTCCCCTCCAATTGTTATGTACTAGAGTTCCAAAGGAGGTAAATCCCAAAAGCACTTCCAATAATGCCCACTAGAGGGGGAAATACAGCCAAACCCTGGCTAGATCAACAGGCAAACACAGAAAAATCATAAATATAAAATGGTTCAATTCTTCACAAAAAAATATGCTGTAATTTGGCAAAATTCCAAGGAGCACAACAGTTAAAATGAGTTATCTAAAAACAAAAAAAAAATCCCATTAAGTAGAAGTGTAAAAAAAAACAGAATCTCAAGACAAAGTCAAAAAACAGAGCAGAAAGTCCAAAATATCCAATAAACTGCGATAAATACAACTCACAGCAAAAACACAGAACTCCCCAAAACTCTGTAACGCATTTGAAATGAATCGCCTGGAACTATGGGGGACCCTCCAATTTACAGCACAGAGGGCAGTCACTGCTGGTGATTGGCAGGTGGCCCTACCCCCTGGGGAACCACCCTCAAAACACAAGAGACACAGCAGAGGCAAAGCAAACATAAATCTCTCTATTATAAAAAAAAATCCTGGAGAGAAACAGTAGGCCGATAATACGTGATCTTCACGTTAAGATCATGGAAGATACTTAAAAGGCCCGCGAGACTAGAGAGATTGGCCACGGAGCGTCTCGCGGGGACCTTAAACATGAGACTTTGTGCCAAGAGTTTGACCAGGTCTATCTTGCGATGACGTAGAACATGAGATTCTTGCAAGACACGCCCTACTTACACTTAAATAAGAGCAAGGGCAGCCAGTAACACACTCAGTCATGTTTTGGCTTTGAGAACACACAGATCCAGGGCTTTCAGCGCATATAAAGTGTATAAGGACAATACGTTATTAATGAAACGCGGTCGATTAAGCAAAGAAGAAAGCACTGTGGAGAAAAGAGACGCAGAAGTAATTCTCAGCACGGAACAAGTGGAACTGAAAAGAAAGCACTTCCAATCCAGACGTTGGCGCTATACACATGCAGAGCAGGTTAGAGATTATGAAAGCAATGGAATTCGAAAGGCTCAAAAAAAAAAAACAGTTGACGCGATACTCATGTGAAGAAAGTTAAAAAATATGAAAGTAGGAAAATTAGAAAGTATAAAAAAAGAAAGTAAAGATCGCAGGAGCGCAAACAAACGGAAATTATTACTCGAAAAAGGGAAAATAATCACCAGGGACCAGGTGTCACTGAAAAAAAATCAGGATAAAGCGAGGTCAGAAATAAAAGACAGAGTAGAAAACAAAGTAAAACGTCATAAAGAGGTTAAAAAACAAGGGGGCCAAACACATGCAGAACAGGTTAGAGAAAATGAAAACTGGAATTCAAAAGACTCGTGAAACACAAGCAGAGCGAGATACAGAATATGAAAGCAGAACAAAACGACAGTGTCAATACAAAGAAAGTAAAGATCGCATTAGTACAAAGAAAGAGAAATTATTGCTCGGAGAAATAATGAAAAGGCGAATAGAGATCGAATATATGGACACAGGTGATATGTCAGAAGAATGGAAATATTATAAGACTTTGAAGTTTAAGTCAAGAGAATTTCAAAAACGGGGTTTACCTCATTTACCTGCATTTATTGGTTACTTTGCAAAATAAATTATTAACTGCTGATGATGAAGATCGTTTTGTCAGTGCAGAAATTCCAAACAGAGAAAACTATCTTGATTTATGGTACATAGTCATTAAACACTTCTCACTGACCTTATTACAAATATTCAGCACATTGGGACTCGAAAGATTCAAAATATTGTTTTTACAGAAGTTCTGAAATAAAAGTGAAACTAATGAAATAGCAACAATTCAAAGAAAAAAAGAATCTTAAAAGTGTGTATCCAGAAAAACAAAAACTGGGGGGAAAGCCCCCTAGTAAGCACAAATAAAAATATAGCCATAATGAATCTTCCTTGTAAAGGTCTTCCGACTTCCATTAACTCTAATTGTTTTTATTTGATCAGCAATAAACATGAAGGATTAGACGCTAAAAGCTGCCTGCTGCTATATTAAATACCTGGGCTGCAATGACACAACACATTGCCATGCAAAGATCAGCACAACATGGTGGTGCAAAAACAAAAAAAAACAAAACAAAATGGTGTCGCCAGAGTAATAATAAATTACACATTTAAATAGAAACAATAACAGAATTATTAAGGCTACTGAATTATAGAAGGCTAAAACTTTATAACCCTTGAAGTACAGAACTTATTGGTGGTATAATTACATGTTTTTGTTCTTTTTAATTTTCAAAATGTACCATTTGTATGTTTTTTTTGCTTATTTTCACCTTCAGCTAAAAAGGAAATTTGGTTTCTGTTAATCTCAACGCCAAATCATGGGGTGCAGATATTCTTCTTCTTCTTCTTTTTTATGCCAGCTTAATTTTCCATTACACATTAAGTGGCAGAGGGGAAGGAAACAAAGTGTCATAGCACTGAGCATTCAGAACCCTGGAGATATAAAATATTGTTAAACAAAGTAAGAGAGAAGTCCCAATGAAGAGTTGGGGTGCCATTTGCTAACCTCATTTAATGGCTGTGAACTGGTAAAGAAAAGGGCAAAGAAAAGAGCGTGTGCGGGTCCTAAATAAAAACTTCTGCTGTGAATAAACAAAAAGTTGTTAAAGTTGCTCCTGAGTTGAAGTCCTGTTGTTGTCGATGGTGGGTCCTTTAATGAATGCTCTCTTCCGGTTGCCACTGGGTCTTTATAGTGGACTCACAGAAGGGGCACAGTCAATGCAGAAGTCATGTTAGTCATCTTCTGGCCGACATCCCTCTGAACTGCAGGTGTAAAAGAGAAGGTTGGTAGTGACAGAACCCCCTTTTGACTCTGGGTGGGATTGCTTACCTCGCTCGAGGCCTGAAGATGCCATCTAAGCATTTGTGTATAACTATATCTATGTGTGTGTGTGTGGAGATATAGCTTATATAACCACCACTCAGGGGCCAGAGTCGGGTGAGGAGGAGGACAAGGTTGCCTGGGAGGATTGGTGGTGCCAGAAAGAGAAGAGTGTTTGTGCTTAAGTGCTTGGGACTGTATAGTGGCTGGAGGGATTACGGGTAAGACGTGCCCTCCAGCTGAAGAAAAATAAAAGTTTGTTGAGTTTTACATGTGCCTCACTGTCAAGTCTGTGTCGGGTCAGGCGCTATATAGCGTCCATATCACAATATGTACATATACACACCATCTCCATCTCCATATATATACAGTGCATCCGGAAAGTATTCACAGCACATCACTTTTTCCACATTTTGTTATGTTACAGCCTTATTCCAAAACGGATTAAATTCATTTTTTTCCTCAGAATTCTACACATAACACCCCATAATTATGTGAAAAAAGTTTACTTGAGGTTTTTGCAAATTTATTAAAAATAAAAAAAACTGAGAAATCCCATGTACATAAGTATTCACAGCCTTTGCTCAATACTTTGTCGATGCACCTTTGGCAGCAATTCCAGCCTCAAGTCTTTTTGAATATGATGCCACAAGCTTGGCACACCTATCCTTGGCCAGTTTCACCCATTCCTCTTTGCAGCACCTCTCAAGCTCCATCAGGTTGGATGGGAAGCGTCGGTGCACAGCCATTTTAAGATCTCTCCAGAGATGTTCAATCGGATTCAAGTCTGGGCTCTGGCTGGGCCACTCAAGGACATTCACAGAGTTGTCCTGAAGCCACTCCTTTGATATCTTGGCTGTGTGCTTAGGGTCGTTGTCCTGCTGAAAGATGAACCGTCGCCCCAGTCTGAGGTCAAGAGCGCTCTGGAGCAGGTTTTCATCCAGGATGTCTCTGTACATTGCTGCAGTCATCTTTCCCTTTATCCTGACTAGTCTCCCAGTTCCTGCCACTGAAAAACATCCCCACAGCATGATGCTGCCACCACCATGCTTCACTGTAGGGATGGTATTGGCCTGGTGATGAGCGGTGCCTGGTTTCCTCCAAACGTGACGCCTGGCATTCACACCAAAGAGTTCAATCTTTGTCTCATCAGACCAGAGAATTTTGTTTCTCATGGTCTGAGAGTCCTTCAGGTGCCTTTTGGCAAACTCCAGGCGGGCTGCCATGTGCCTTTTACTAAGGAGTGGCTTCCGTCTGGCCACTCTACCATACAGGCCTGATTGGTGGATTGCTGCAGAGATGGTTGTCCTTCTGGAAGGTTCTCCTCTCTCCACAGAGGACCTCTGGAGCTCTGACAGAGTGACCATCGGGTTCTTGGTCACCTCCCTGACTAAGGCCCTTCTCCCCTAATTGCTCAGTTTAGATGGCCGTCCAGCTCCAGGATGAGTCCTGGTGGTTTCGAACTTCTTCCACTTACGGATGATGGAGGCCACTGTGCTCATTGGGACCTTCAAAGCAGCAGAAATTTTTCTGTAACCTTCCCCAGATTTGTGCCTTGAGACAATCCTGTCTGAGGTCTACAGACAATTCCTTTGACTTCATGCTTGGTTTGTGCTCTGACATGAACTGTCAACTGTGGGACCTTCTATAGACAGGTGTGTGCCTTTCCAAATCATGTCCAGTCAACTGAATTTACCACAGGTGGACTCCAATGAAGCTGCAGAAACATCTCAAGGATGATCAGGGGAAACAGGATGCACCTGAGCTCAATTTGGAGCTTCATGGCAAAGGCTGTGAATACTTATGTACATGTGCTTTCTCAGTTTTTTTATTTTTAATACATTTGCAAAAATCTCAAGTAAACTTTTTTCACGTTGTCATTATGGGGTGTTGTGTGTAGAATTCTGAGGAAAAAAATGAATTTAATCCATTTTGGAATATAGATAGATAGATAGATAGATAGATAGATAGATAGATAGATAATACTTTATTAATCCCAAGGGGAAATTCACAAAGGCTGTAACATAACAAAATGTGAAAAAAGTGATGCGCTGTGAATACTTTCCGGATGCACTGTATATACATATATACATATATATACATTATATACTGTATTACGCATACATAAAACTCAGATTCATACATGAGAATAAAGCTTGAAAAAGTAAAGTCTGAAAATCTTTTTTTAAAGCTAAATGCCGCCATGTTGCTGCCATTGACACATCAGGGGTCCATTGCTATGCCCGATTCACAGCCACTAATATTTTTACACTTGCATTTCTCGCTCTGAACTTCCCACATTGATGATCCGCAAAGTACAACCTCGCTGTCTGCAGATTATAATGGGGATGCTGACCAAGTAGTTGTAGATATTATGTAGATAGTAGTCTGTGACATGAGGGTGGAGCTCCTGTGGCTGGGATGGCAGTGCGGTTGAATGCGAGAACAAAGCCACGGCATGTTTTTTCTTTTCTTTTCTGAAAGTCTCCTTACTTCCTATTTAAGTGTTGAGCTGCTGCTTCATCATCTAGGAACTACATTTGGAACCAACACATCTATCCACCCATTTTCAAACCCCCTTCAATTCAAGCTCATGAGAAGGTGAGACCATCCCCTGGAGCATTGGGCGTTAGCACACAAACGAACCCTGAATGGGAAGTCAGTCTTGAACTAATACAGTGTTCTGAAAAATAAATGCATCATACTATTTATTTGCAAATAAGCGGATGTACAAAGAGGAACATAAACTAACCCGAGGAAGAGAGGCAAAGAAGAAGAAGAAGAAACACTTGAAAACCCAATTTAGTATCAGCAGTTCATCCTGCTGGGACAGACCCCAGCAGACCCCCCCCGTGACCCTCTTCAGGACTAAGCAGGTTTATTGTGTAAAATCAAATTGAGAAATACAGCATTTAATGTTGAAAGAAGCCCAATGTATTTTTAGTTTTTTAAGCATAATCCCCACCGACAGGTGGGGATACAAAATGATCTTTTCTAGGGATACCAACAAATGTGTCCATGCATGTTAGAAGATCTCTGTAGAACAAGCAACACTTGATCTCCAAAACTGGACACAGGGCTCAACATGACAAACGTGAACAAAGTGAATTGACTTCAGTTATCTAGCGCTTTGCGTAGGCAGTGGGGACCCTTCAACTCCCACCACCAATGTGTAACATCTACCTTACTGTTATTGCTGTTGTAGATTTATTGGAGTTGAGCAACTGTGCGTTTCTCTACATATTGTACTCTATGGGCAAATGTGTTGGTGGTCCCCTTCCACCTCATCGAAAAAGTGACGAAATGAAAAGCCATTGTCCCGTGTCCCTGCATGCCTTGGAGATGTCTTTGAGTTACGAAAGGAAAGACAGTGACAAGTGATCAAGTGTTCCTTATTCCACAAAGATCTTCTAAAATGGCCTGCACACATTTGTTGGGACCCTTCAAAAATATCTTAAATAATTGGAATCAACTGATTTTTCAAACTGGCTGTTGTCTCGATTTCCTATCACACTCGTGTCTCCAATCAGGCAATCAGTCATTCAGCCAATTTCAATGGAGAAAAGTCGTCCTTCTGCTGTTTGGTGTCATCATGTGTCCCACACTGAACATGGGGCCAGAGGAAGCAAAGGAGAGAGTCATCTGAGGAGATCAGAAGGAAAATGATAGACCAGCATGTGAAAGGCAAAGGCGAGAAGACCACCATCTCCAAGCAGCTTGATGTGCCTGTGACAACAGTTGCAAATTGTATTAAGAAGTTGAAGGACCACATGACTGTAGAAAACCTCCCTGGACACGGCCTTAAGAGGGAAATCGACCCCAAAATGGGCAGAAGGATGATGAGAATGGTGGGCAAAAAGCCAAGGACAACTTTCAAAGAGAGACAAGCAGAACTCCAAGATCAGGTACCATCAGTGTCTGATCGCAACATTTGAGTGACAGTGTCCTAAATGGAAAAAAACACCCAGGAGGACACAACATTAAAAAGCCAGACTGGAATTTAATAAAATGCATGTTGACAAGCTACAATGCTTCTGGGAGAAGGTGTTTTGGACAGATGAGACACAAATGGAGCTTTCTGGTGAGTCACATCAGCTCATGTCCACAAAAAATGAAGCTTTCAAAGAAAAGAACACCAGAGCTACTGTGAACCATGGATGAGGCTTGTTAGGTTTTTCTGGGCTGCTTTACTGCATCTGGCTTGGGGTGTTGCTTTGAGTCCATACAGGGAACAGTGAGATCTCAAGATTATTGAGACATTTTGGAGTGTAACGTCCTGCCCAGCGTCAGGTCACTCGGTCTCAAGTCATGGATCATGGATCCTCAAACACGATAAGAAACCAAAACAGACAGCGAGAAGCACCCAAAAACAGCTGAGAACAAAACATGGGACAATTCTGAAGTGGCCTTCTAGGAGCCCTGATTTGAATCCTGAAAACCA
>JANRMT010062855.1:8121806-8141164 GCA_026402145.1 Polypterus bichir lapradei
CTGACAACGTCCTAATGAGACGACAGATGCTGTCCAGGGGTATCGCCTCCCAGATCTGGACCAGGGCATCACTGAGCTCCTGGACAGGTTGAGTTGTCGGGTGGACTGAAACATAATGTCCCACCCAGAGGTGTTCTGTTGGATTGAGTTCAGGCGAGTGAGTTTGGGGGGTCCTGTCATTGATATCAATTCCTTCATCCTCTCACTACATGAGGATGGGCATTGTTGTGAACCAAGAGGAACCCAGGAGCCACTGCACCAGCATATAGTCTGCCAATGGGTCCAGGGATTTCATCTTGATACCTAATGGCAGTCAAGGTGCTGTTGTCTAGCCTGTAGAGCTCTGTGCGTCCCTCCATGGATATGCCTTCTCAGACAATCACTGACCCCCCACCACACCACTCATGCTGAATGATGTCACAGGCAGCATAACGTTCTCCACGGCTTCTCAAGAGCCTTTCACGTCTGTCACATGTGCTCAGGGTGAACCTGCTCTCATCTGTGAAAAGCACACGACACCAGTGGTGGACCTGCCAATTCTGGCATTCTGCGGCAAATGCCAATCGAGTTCCACGGTGCCCACTAGAGGACATTGGGCCCTCAGGCCACCCTCATGAAGTCTGTTTCTGATTGTTTGCTCAGAGACATTCACACCAGTGGCCTGCCTGCTGGAGGTCATTTTGTAGGCTCTGCCAGTGCTCATCCTGTTCCTTGGTGCCCAAAGGAGCAGATAGCGGTGGGTCCTGCTGATGGGTTAAGGATCTTCTACGAGGGGCTCTGTCCAGCTCTCCTCGAGTAACTGCCTGCCTCCTGGAATCTCCTCCATGCCCTTGAGACTGTGCTGGGAGACACAGCAAAACTTCTGGCAATGCCACGTATTGATATGCCTGCCATCCTGGAGAAGTTGGACTACCTGTGCCAGCTCTGTAGGGTCCAGGTATGGCCTCATGCTACCAGTAGTGACACTGACCATAGCCAAATGCGAAATGAGTGAAAAAACAGATGAGGAGGGAAAAATGTCACCTGTTAAACCATTCATTCCTGTTTTGGGGGTCGTCTCATTGTGCCCCCTCTAGTGCACCAAATCAGCTAAAACTGATGAACAAGCCCCTCTGCTACTAACTGAGCAGATCGATAGCCCACAAGTGTCATTGACTTGATCCTATATTCTCATTAAAAGTGGTCCTTTCATTTTTTTTTTGAGCAGTGTATATAGATAGATATAGAGATAGATATAGAGAGATATATATAGATATAGAGATATACTGTGTGTGTTGATGTATTTGTGTGTATCATCCGGTTCACATGTAGTCGTCTCTTCTCGTGCCCTTGGTGTTTCTTTTCTGCATATCTTTTTTTGTAGGGTGGCGTCCAGAACCTCAGGAATCCATTAAGAGTCTCACAAGTGCATTTCAAAGCCTCTGTGACCTTCACTTAATTTAAGCAGATTTGAGAATACTGCGCTGTGTTGATGTTGTTTTATTTGCCCTTTTATTTCCAGCTTTAATTTTCTATCAACCTAAACCTCTCAAGTCCCGTTGAGAAGTTGCTTCTGATAGCTCAACGTTGCCCATCTTGTAATAATAATTAATGTTCCTTTTGCTTGAGTGTAGCAGCTGCACAAATATTCAGTTTACTTAAGTAAATTGTGATAATGACTGACACAGCTAACCTTAATAAAGGCATCAGGAAGGCAGAGCCATATTCCCGGAGCATTTTCCTCTGGATGAAACAAAGTGTTTATTGAGGTCTTTGATTTGGATGCTCATTTTGCACCTTCAATTAATCATGTTTATTTTTCTAAACCTGCATTTTATTCTTTTTGCTTATCTATATAGCATTTGTGCACATCCATAATTTAAATAATTTGAATATTTGCCATTTACGTTTTCTTTTCTGGGTGGCACGGTGGATCAGTGGTAGCGCTGCTGCCTCGCAGTTAGGAGACTTGGGTTCGCTTTCCGAGTCCTCCCTGCGTGGAGTTTGCATGTTCTCCCCGTGTCTGCGTGGCTTTCCTCCCACAGTCCAAAGACATGCAGGTTAGGCGCATAGGCGATCCTAAATTGTGCTTGGTGTGTTGGTGCCCTGCGGTGATCTGGCGCCCTGCCCGGGGTTTGTTCCTGTCTTGTGCCCTATGCTGGCTGGGATTGGCTCCAGCAGACCCCCGTGACCCTGTGTTAGGATATAGCGGGTTGGATGGATTTTGTAATTCGGCCCTGACCTTTAAGCCCACCCTTCCTAAAAACACAAAATGACGAGCTTTTTTTTCTTTTATCTAAATTCGGACATATAAAATGCTAAGTCTCTCACACAAAAACTTGCAAACCACTGGACCTTGAACCTTGATCTTTGGGCTTAATCGAAAACTTATGATGTGGCAGGCATAACAGGACCCAATCATTGGAGGTGCAGGATACCTCGGCCAAGTAATTGGGCTTGGGGTTCTTATCACACCGTGGCCGACAGGAAGAGAACAGCAGCAACATCTGCTGACAAAGAGGCAACATCTGCTAACAGTGAAGCACATTGCACAAGTTGACGGATCAGTTTCAACACAAATGCTTCACGAAAGAGGTGGCAGTGCCCTTTTCAGAGTGACCTGGGGTGCTGCTGTGTTTTGTAAGAAGTGCATGAACCGACTTTCCTTCCAGTATTGGGGGGGTCCGAGTGTTTTCTAGTGTCAACTTGATGATCACTTAGTTAAGATGTTGTTCACAGGGTAGACTCCTACAAACAGCCAGCCTGGAGTCCTTCCGGGTGTCTCATATGGAGACAATTTAGCGTTATTGATTCGCCTAACCTGCACCTCTTTGGGACGTGGAAGCTAAACCCTCGTGCACACACGTGGAGAACATCAAATTTCCACACAAGCAGCACCAGCTACAGTTACGGCAGGTCAAACCTTAGAGGGCTTTTCAGCAAAGTAGCCATCTCTGTACCTGCAATGGGATCAAAATGTAGATGAAGGAAACTGCTGTGTATGCTTATTCCAGTGATAAATTTTACAAATCATTGTTTTAAAAATTGCACATTCATAAATCTCGGCTCGAGTTAATGAACCACAGACGTGGAATAGATCACCAAGTAGCGTGGTAGACATTAGGACTTTGGAGACTTTTAATCCTTAACTGAATGTTATTTTGGAGAATCTACATGAATATGATTGTTGAGCTTGTTGCGTCTGAATGGCCCGCTGTTGTCAAAATTGTTCTAATATTCTAATAGTGCTGTTTTGAAACTCAAAGCAGACCACCCTGAAGATATGATATCTAATGTGCTAGTGGCTGCAAAGCAATTTGCAGAAGCACAATCCGCATAGGTGACCACATAAATCGCACTATGGGTCCTTCTCATGGAAAGCGGCGGTGCAGCCAAGCACGATGGCTGACAGGAATAGAACGACGGTGACATCTGCTGCCAGTGAAGCACATTGCATAGGCTGACTGACCGTTATCATTGCAAGTCAAACACTCTTGAGTGCAAAAGAAAGTCCAACACGACCAGATAATTGGAGGTGTGGGTTACATCTGCCACGTAATTTTGTTTCAGGTTCTTCTCACAGCAAGCCACAGCATGGCCAAGTGACACGGCTAACAGTTAAAGAACAGCAGCGTTGGCACACAGCATGGCTGGCAGGAAAAGAACAAGTAGGGTGGAGTCGACTCCAATGGGTGGTTCAGGTTGGTGGAGTCGACTCCAATGGATGGTTCAAGTGGATGGAGTCGACTCGAATGGGTGGTTCAAGTAGGTGGAGTTGACTCGAATGGGTGATTCAAGTAGGTGGCATTGACTCAAATGGGTGGTTCAAGTGGATGGAGTCGAGTCCAATGGGGGGTTCAGGTTGGTGGAGTCGACTCGAATGGATGGTTCAAGTGGGTGGCATCGATTCAAATGGGTGGTTCAAGTAGGTGGAGTCAAGTCCAATGGGGGGTTCAGATCGATGGAGATGACTCCAATGGATGTCAATAAGAGTCTATAGCTGCTGCAGCGCTCCACCTGGTTACACTACGATTAAGATTAGAAGAATTTGTCAATGATAACAATCTTCTTCTTCTTCTTCCAGCTGCTCCCCTTAGGTGTTGCCACAGTGGATCATCTTGTTCCATATCTTCCTGTCCTTTACATCTTGCTCTGTCATTGTCGATGATAACAATAATTTATAATAATACTTTTAAAGCCGGTGTCACACTCACAGGGTATGTCAGATTTGCCGATTGCACTCGCTGATCTCGTTGCTGCTCCATGTCAAATTACCTACACGACTGAAAATCGCAGCCCATGTCGCATGTACTGACCAAACACCAATCCTCCTGCCCAGTCATACCCACACCTCTTTTCTGACAGCCAATAGCGTGTTGCCTGACGACGCTGCACTTGATGGAATTTTAACAGCTCTGAAGTCTCTGCCCCTTGTTAATTTTTTTTCCCATTCTGTTATGTTGCGTTAAACACAAGACATCAGACAGACGAGCTCCTCTCCTGCTTGTGAGGTTCAACACGCGCGTGTTCCTTATTCCTTGACACTACTTTGTATCCATCAAACTTCAGGGGTGAACCCTCATTGGGCAGGTAAAGAGCGGCCACCACTCCGACAAGAGAAACCCTTAACCAGTTATGTTATCGTCACCACTTTTGATCTTTCTTTTACGGTGTATCAACTCTTACTAATCAGAACAAATTCATCGAGTGCACAAGGAGACCCCTCAATTAAATTACTGATTTCAAAAGAGCAAGAAGAGTCGCTGAGTGACAGACCTTCTGATGCTCTGAAGTAGCCGCTGCAGTCTGAAGTTCTCTGCCAGTGTATGTGTGGAGCGGTTTCTTTTAATGCTAACGAGAATCAAAAACCTGTTTATTCTGAGCCTTCCTGTGACATTCCAGATACGTTTAAAGTGGTTTGGCTGATGCTCTGTTTTAGCAGCTTTTTTTTTCTGTGTTGATGTGCTACTTCACACTAAGTCAGCTTCACATCTCCCCAGGAAGTTGCTCATATTTTAAACTCAGAATTTCTCAACTTAGCAGATGGACGCCTTCAACACCCAAAGCTTTCAACTCCATTTTCCGGTGTTTTTCTTTGAAGGCTCATCTCCCTTTATTTTCTTGTAACTTGGCAAACATACGTTTGAATTAATTACTCTTTTCATCTTAAATCACCTTAGATGAATAGATAGATATGAAAGGCACTATATAATAGTTAGATGAAAGGCACTATATTTACACATATAGATAGATAGATATGAAAGGCACTATATCAGAAATAAATAGATGTGAAAGGCACTATATATTATACAGATAAACAGACAGATATGAAAGGCACTATATAATAGATAGACAAAAGGCACTATATATTAGACATATAAATACATAGATATGAAAGGCACTATATAAGAGATAGATGAAAGACACTATATATTAGATATAGATACATAGATATGAGAGGCACTATATAATAGATAGACGAAAGGCACTATATATTAGACATATAAATGCATAGATATGAAAGGTACTATATAATAGTTAGATGAAAGGCACTATATATTATAAATAGATATGAAAGACACTATATAATAGATAGATGAAAGGCACTATATATTAGATATAGATACATAGACAAAAGGCACTATATATTAGACATATAAATGCATAGATATGAAAGGCACTATATAATAGTTAGATGAAAGGCACTATATATTATAAATAGATAGATATGAAAGACACTAATAGATAGATGAAAGGCACTATATATTAGATATAGATACATAGATATGAAAAGCACTATATAATAGATAGATAAAAAGGCACTATATATTAGATATAGATACATAGATATGAAAGGCACTATATAATAGATAGACGAAAGGCACTATATATTAGACATATAGATACGTAGATATGAAAGGTACTATATAATATTTAGATGAAAGGCACTATATATTATAAATAGATAGATATGAAAGGCACTATATAATAGATAGACGAAAGGCACTATATATTAGACATATAAATGCATAGATATGAAAGGTACTATATAATAGATGAAAGGCACTATATATTAGACATACTGTAAATACATATATATGAAAGGCACTATATATTAGACATATAATTACATGATATGAAAGACCCTATATATTAGACATATACAGGTGCTGGTCATAAAATTAGAATATCATGACAAAGTTGATTTATTTCAGTAATTCCATTCAAAAATTTGGGACTTTCATTAGTTGTCAGTTATAATCATCAAAATTAAAAGAAATAAACATTTGAAATACATCAGTCTGTGTGTAATGAATGAATCTAATATACAAGTTTCACTTTTTGAATGGAATTACTGAAATAAATCAACTTTGTCATGATATTCTAATTTTATGACCAGTACCTGTAAATACATGATATGAAAGACACTATATATTAGATAGATATGAAAGGTGCTATATAAGAAATAAATACTCGTGAAAGACACTATATATTAGACATATAGATAGTTAGATATGAAACACAGTGTGTATTAGACAGACAGACAGATATGAAAGACACCATATATGAGACAGATAAATAGATGTGAAAGGCACTATATATTAAATAGATATGAATGGCACAATATACAAGACTTAAATAGACAGATCTGAAAGACACTATATATTAGACATATAGATAGTTAGATATGAAAGGCACTGTATATTAGACCGAACTGAAAGACACTATATATATACTACAGATAAATAGATGGATGTGAAAGGCACTATATATTAGACAGAAATAGAATTTTATTTGGCCCCAGGGGGAAATTTGGCCATTTTCAGAAGCTCTTGAAATAAAAAAAAAAATGCATAACTAAATTGATGACTAAATACATAGATACACACACACACACACACAGTATGGTCTGAGCACACACCAGACTTGTTAAAAGGAATGAACACTCCGGACTTGGCAGCCCTTATGCAGACCTGTTGCCGTGAGTATGAGGAGCCCTCTTAGCGTTTCTTGACACATTTCTGCTGAATAATTTGCTGGCTGAAAGTCCTCAGTGTTTGGGTGGCATTGAGTGGATGTTCATAATGGCCCTCAGTTTTGTCTTCATTCTCTCTTTTCCCTCAAGGTTCTTGGGGTCCAGAATGTGTCCCATAACTGATTTTGCCCTTTTTAATTAGCTCGTTGGTTTAGTGGGCCCCACTTGAACTGATGTTGCCAGCCCAGCACACCACACTGGCCACTTGTAAACGATGTGAAGGTGGTCACCACCTGCATTAAAGGAACGCTGTCTCCTCACCACAGCATAGAATATCACACATTAGGAGACTCTGGACGAGGAGAGGCCATTCAGCCCAACAAAGCTCGCCAGTCCTGTCCACTTCACTCTTCTTGATCAGTGGTTCCCAAACTCGTTCCTGGGGACCCCCTGTGGCTGCAGGTTTTTGTTCCACCATCTTCTGTTTTTCATTGGACTCTTAGCCTAATTAAGTGAGTTGCTATTTTCCAATCTCTGTGTTTTGGAGTCAGTGAAGGAGTTACAAACTAAGCTTGGTAGATTTTTATTAAAATGTACTTTTTTTTTAAGTCGTTAACAGTATTTTCTACCTCATTTTCATTCTGCTTGTCCAGGTGTTCTGGTTATTTAATTTATTATTTTCTAATTAGCGGGTCTTTCACTGGAGTTGCTGCTGCTTTCATCATCCCGGGTGTCTACTATGCTGGTTGTTAATTGTCACTATTAGGACTAAATGAAAGGAGCAAACTACATAGGAAAAGGGGAAAATAACAGGAAACAACATAAGAGAGTTAAGCATTTATAGCTTTAGAAAAAAATAGAAATATTTCTAAATGTCTTATAAATGTAAAAACCATACTGTTGTGTTTTTCTGAATGCAGAATAAGAGAAGAGTTAAAAACGACCAGCTAATTAAATGAGATGAGATGTTATCGATTATTATCACCGATTGCGCATCTGGTTGGAACAAAAACCTGCAGCCACGGGGGGTCCCCAGGATCGGGTTTGGGAAGCGCAGGTCTAAAGTAACATCAAGTTGAGTTCTGAAGGTCCCTAAAGTCCACCACACTACTTGCTCATTTACTCCAAGTGTCTGTGGTTCTCTGTGTGAAGAAGAACACAGTTTCCAACTGTGTCCCCGTGTTCTTGATGGACTCATTTTAAAGTCACCGTCTCGATCCACTGGACTAATTCCATTCATGATTTTAAACACTTCAGTCAGGTCTCCTCTTCATCCTCTGTAAAGGCTCAGCTCTTTTAATCTTTCCTCATAACTCATCCCCTGTAGCCCTGGAATCAGCCTAGTTGCTCTTCTCTGGAACTTTTCTAGTGCTGCTATGTCCTTTTTGTAGCCTGGAGACCATAACTGCACCCAGTACTCCAGATGAGGCCTCACCAGTGTGTTATAAAGCTTGAGCAGAACCTCCTGTGACTTGTACTCCACAGATCAAGGCGCTATATAACCTGACATTCTGTTAGCCTTCTTCATGGCGTCTGTCTGCCAGTTGATTGTATCGAGTCCACTACGACTCCTAAATCCTCCTCCTAAAGTGAACTTCTGATTTTCAGACCCCCATTGCATATTTAAACCTCACATTTATATTCCCTGCATGTCATTCTTTACATTTCCTCTGCCCAGGTCTGTCTGCTGCCCAAGTCCCTCTGTAATGACTCGACGGATTCTCGATTCTCTGCCAGTCCACCTACTCGGCATCATCTTCAGACTTCACCAGCTTCTTATTTATATTCCTTTCCAAAACATTTATTTATATTAGAAACTGCAGCCGCCCCCACACTGGCCCCTGCTGGTCAGCCAGTTCTGATGAGGTTTCTCACACCATCACCCCCTGCTTCCTGTATCTGAGCCAGTTTTGTGCCCACCTACACACCACACCCTGGACTCCCACCTCTTTTCACGCCACTGAGTTGTGAAGGATGTCACTGCTGACATTAAAGGAGCGCCGTCTCCTACGGATGAACAACCTGCTCTGCCCTTTCTTCTCTTGTTCCTCTTGTGCTACGAGACCAGTCCAGCCTGTCTTTGGCGTGGGACCCCCAAGTACTTGCAGTGGTGTGCCACCCCTACACCCACTCCCTGTTGTTTTGCTTTTCAAGCTCCTGTCAGCTGTGCTGGTTATAAAAGTTACATCATAAAAACAGACTGACGAGTTTCATTTTTGTTAAAGATGGCGATCACCCCCTTCTCATTTTTAACGTGTTCTGCTGTTTCGATGCCACTCACCGATCACTAAGATGCCACTCTGAGAGCAGCTTCAATGGCACTTTTTAAGTCTTAAATTGACTTCTAATGACTTGCCTTTTTTTAATTGGGAACAGGGAATCCACCTGGACCAGGTAGAAAAAGTGTCATGTGACCAAAATGTCAGCAATATAGAGTGTGGCCTGTAGGTGGCACCACTGAGCCCCAAACCCTCTGACACAATTGCACCACAACAGTCCCAGTTCAACTAAAGCACTTTTCATTCTAATGATCCCTTCATAGGGGATTCTTAGAACTCTGGACCTGGGAGTATTTCCAGTGCTTAATCTCTTGCCCCCAGAAAGCACTTGTGGGTCACCATGGCCTTTGTAACATCGGTATCCAAGAGCTCACCCTGGTGGTGCCCACAATACCTGACAGGGCAGGCTGATGGGACCACAACTCCCATGCTGCCCTGCAGGTGTCCATATCGCCACCCAGTGTATGCTGGGAAGCTCTGCCCATAGTAGGTTATTCAACCACTGTGCTGACCTTCCTGGTTCCCAAGTCCATCCCGGATGCCCCTCAGTGGTTGTATGGACGCCACTCCTGATGTAGCTGATGTAACATCTGTCCACTTCCGCATCCTGCTTTGGAGAGGAGACATCACTTCCTCCCTGGCCTCCTGTTATCAAGGCCTCTTGGCCAAGTAGGGGTGTGGGGTCCATAATGGCTGAGATCTGAGTTTGTGGTGCGGCTCTTCAAAGAGAGCTAACAGGACAACGTAAATGAGCAGAGTTTATTAGTGTGGCCCTCTGTGTCTCTTTTTCTCTTAAAGTGGTGTGTGAAACTTTTTTTCTGCCCCATATTACTGGCTCAGTTCAGTTGTCTTATGGAAGCATTTTTTTTTAAATTTTATTTTATTTTCTCTCTTTTTTTTCTCCTGATGTTACAGGTTTCAATGTTTTACAGCCTCAGGGTCAAGTGGAGGCTCTGGAGAGAAGCAACGTCACTTTAGTATGCATCGTGTCCAGTGAGGGTCCACTGGGACCAATGAGATGGTACAAAGGTGCTGGCAGCGAGCGCACACACTTCTACTCAGCAATCCCAAAAAAAGGAGATAAGAATGACTCTCGAGTGAACTGGACAATGGAGAACATGCCTCTCAACTTCAGCATCACAATAAGAGACCTCAGAGTCAACGACACAGGAGAATATTACTGTGTGAAATACACAAAGGCAGATGAGAACAAACCGTACGCCTCAGGACCGGGGGTCACCCTGACTGTGAGAGGTCTGCTGCCGTCTTTATCTTTGATTTTTTTAGTGTGTGTTTTCACCTTTCTAACAGACTAAAGTGTTTTGATTGTGAGAAAGTAACTTTTTAGATTAAAGTGTTTAAGATTTCTTTGTTTTTTTGTTTCTAGTGTTTTTGTAATAAAATTACAATATCAGAGCTGACAGAGGCCTGGGGGGTCCTCTGATATAAGCGCACTGATAATTGATAGCATTTTGGGGGGGGGCAGACTTCATTGCGTAATGTCCCAACTGTCACATCAACATCGATTGTAAATAATCGAACCCCTCTAATGTGACACTCTGTGTGTGTAATGAGGGTCCTCAACTCCAAAACTTTAGCTAAGGAGTCCCTTCATAATGTTGGGGACACAGACCCATTTTTTTGTTGTTGATTTTTTCCTCTCTGCTCCACAGTTTAAAATTACAAATCAAACAATTCATGCATTGTGTTTAAAGTAGATCAACAGGCAGTGTACATTTGAAATCTAGTTTAGATTTGACTATGTTATATTAAATCTGGGTGGCACAGTGGCGCAGTGGGTAGCGCTGCTGCCTCACAGTTAGGAGACCCGGGTTTACTTCCCGGGTCCTCCCTGTGTGAAGTCTGCATGTTGTCCCCGTGTCTGCGTGGGTTTCCTCCCACAGTCCAAAGACATGCAGGTTACATGCATTGGTGATTCTAAATTATGCTTGGTGTGTGGGTGTGTGTGTGTGTGCCCTGCGGTGGGCTGGCGCCCTGCCCAGGGTTTTGTTTCCTGCCTTGCACCCTGTGTTGGCTGGGATTGGCTCCAGCTGACCCCTGTGACCCTATAATTAGGATATAGCGGGTTGGATAATGGATGGATGGATATTAAATATCACTGTGAGCAAAGAGGAACCAAATTTCATTTCACTGAATGAATCTGTGAATCACAGAGCTGAGACGACAGTAATAATGGAAACATGCTGATATTCAATGATGGTGTCATTGTACAGGGACAACAAATTGTAGTTATCGCATATCCCCCCTTGGGGGGTCTGGGCACAGGGTCAACTATTGTACAGGACCCCTGGAGCAATTTCAGGTTAAGGTCCCAGCAGAGTAAAACCCCTTCTGGCGGCCAACCTGCCTGATAACACAGCAGACCTTTAGCCTCAGAGCCTCCACTAATAAAGATGCTTTAACCTTTGACATGTATGTAAGAAACGAAAAACATGACCGGGTCTTTGAATGATATGAAAATTGTCCTTTAGTTACAATGAAAAAAAAAATATATAACTAAAACACTAACCTAAATTCAAATACAGTGCCCTCCAAATGTTTGGGACAAAGACACAGTGGTCCTTCATCTCCCCCTCTGCTCCACAGTTTAAAGTGACAAACATCACAGACATCGTGATTAAAGCACACATTGCAGACTTTCATTTTTGGGAATTTGCAGACATTTCGGTCACACACTTCTTCTACCTGGTACCCACACCAACCACCCCCCCATTTCAGAGCACCATAATGTGGCGTCACAGGTGTTTGTGACTCCTCAGGTGGGTTTCATGGCTTCATCAGATACCTCAGCCTGCTCTACCTTTTGGAGTCTGCAGTTGCCATTGTTCAACATGAGGACAAGAGCTGTGCCAATGAAAGTCAAAGAAGCCATTATAAGGCTGAAAAACAGGAGTTAAACCATTAGAGACATCAATAAAACCTTAGGATGACCAAAATGAATTGTGTGGAATATCATGAAGAAGAAAGAACACACTGGTGGGCTCGGTAATCACAAAGGGACTGGTTGGCCAAGGAAGACCTCCACTGCTGAGGACAGGAGAATCCTCAACTATAACAAAGAATAAGCCCCCAACGCCTATCTGACAGGTCAGAAACAGTCTTCAGGGGGCCGATGTGTGTGTGTGTGTGCCAGAGACGACTATCAGCAGAAGATTTCATGAACAGAAATGCAGAGACCACACTGCAAGATACAAACCACAAAAACAGGATGGCCAGATTACAGTTTGTGAAAAAGGAGCCTGCAGAATTCTGGGTAAAGGTCACATGGACAGACAAGACAAAGATGAATCTCATCAGAGTGATGGCAAGAGTAAAGTGTGGAGAGAAGGAACTGCCCAAGATCCAAAGCAGACCACCTCATCTGTTAAACATGGCGGTGCTGGGGGTGTTATGACTTTGGCATGTATGGCTGCCACAGGTCCTGGCTGATGGAACTGCTGACCGCAGTGGCACAGTGAATTCTGAGATGTAGACAATCATCTGATCTGCTCGAGTTCCAGTCAAGGCCTCCAAACTCACTGGACGGCACTTCATCCTACAACAAGATAATGAGCAAAACATACTGCTGAGGCAACACAGGAGTTTATCAGAGCTAAAAAATGGAAAATTCTGGAATGGAGAAGCCAGTCATCTGATTTCTAGTTCAACTGAGCAGACATTCCATATGCTGGAAAAAAAAAACTTAAGGAGACAATCCCACCTGAAACAAGCAGGAGCTGAAGATGGCTGCATTAGAGGATTGGCAGAGCATCACCTGAGAAGACCCTCAGCACCTGTGATGTCTGTGAATCACAGGCTACAAGCACTCATTGCATGCTGGGAAATGTGACAACAGCTTTAATAGACCTGCCATTGCTGTGTCCCAAACGTTGTGGTGCCCTGAAATGGGGGTGTTTCCTGAAGAGGCATTAGCTCTCTTGGAAATGTGTTCTTTTGAAATTGTGGCATATTAAATAATTAAACAATATCGTAATATACCAGGAAAGGCGATATCCCTCCCATCGTGATTACGGCGGTACAAGAATCACATGAGAAAAAATATCTTTTAGCTTATATTTACTGACGGTTAACGCGGTTACAGACGGGGAGGCATATGGACAGACTTTATCCAGGTGGGAAATCTGGATCAACACAGCCCGCCATTTTCTCGTCCCCACGCTGGGAGGTTTTTCGAACTTTGTCGACACAGCCTCCGAGGGTCTGGCTGCTGTCCAAGTCTTTTATACTGTTCTTCTTCAACTTGCTGGTCCTTTCTGTCTCCAGACAAGGGCTGAATTCCTCCTCCACAAAATACAGAAATATCATAGTGCTTACATGCCGTTTCTCATTCTCCCAATAAGGAAAGAAGATTTTGTGCTGACAGAGGACAGAAATACACTATCCTGTGTTTAAGTTGACTATACAAGCCTCCAGTTGTCTTTGGCTATCTAATCCAATGCTTGGCTAGCAATTCTAACTGCTGAGCCCCTGTGTGCCACAGTTAACATGCACATGTGAATAAAACTCATAACAGTATTGTCCAGATATACTACATTTTTCTTTATGTCACTATAACAGGGGGGGACCTGGTCAGAAAAAGTGTCACGTGACCGAAATGTCAGCAGATCCCCTCCAATGAAAGTCTGTAATGTGCGCTTTAATTATTTCTGAATTGTTTGATTTGTAATTTTAAACTGTGGAGCACTGGAGGAAATGAAGTTAAAATGTGTGCCGCCATTATGGAGCGGGCTGTAAGAGAACTGGGATTCCACCTCCAGTTCTTCTTAAATTATGAAGGAGCTTCATAGCCGGCACTTGTGTCCTCTGACCCCTCTGCACCCACACTGTGTCACTTTGTATGTCTGCCTGCTTATTTCTTGATTATTAAACCTTTTCATTTTTATCCTCCGATTTGTGTCGGCCTTTTTCTAATATTAGTGCTTCCCATAGTGACAAACATTTTGTTTTAAACATCTGATTTAATTTTTAAAACCACAACAGAGCAGCTAACGGTGTTCTCACCTGAATGCGTCTGTTCACTGTGCGCATTGCTGTTTCTTTTTAAGCGGAGGGTGGATGACGGTCTTCATGCCATTAATGCTCTTTCCTTTCCTCCTTTAGCCCGTTCCTCTTCAAACATCTGACAGGCACGACTCGCACCAGTTGCTCTTATCACAAGTCACTTTCTCATCTTCCTCCACAGGAGTGCCCATCATCACTGGCCCAGCCAGTAGGGTGACTGTGGGAAACGATCTCAGATTAACTTGTGAGGTCAACGGGGCCAGCGACATCACAGTCAAGTGGTTCAAAGATGAGCAGGAAGTGACCCCTGAGCTCAGAGATACATCAGGGGGCGGAAAATCAAGCAGAAGTGTCATCAGACTGACTCCAAAGATACAGGACATCAAGTCTGTTGTCAGGTGTCAGGTGTCGGGACTCTCCGCTCAGAACCCTCTGGAGGACAAATTTCACTTGAAGGACGTCATTGCAGGTAAGAAGGCAGAGTCGGAGTTCACAGTGAGGGTAGTAACTGGAGGTCTCCATGTTTCAGTGGTATTTCTGAATGTTTGAAGGACCTGGCAATGGAGGATCACCCCAAGCGCCCGAGAGCTCCTCTGCTTCATCAGCTGTTTGTAATTTTAGCAGTGTAAAGATGCGTACCCTTCATCCCATAAGAGGGACTGACGGTCTAGGAGAGCTACCAGAATATGAGCTCCGGTTCAAGAGACATCAGTCACTTTTGGCTGGATCTGGTGAACCATCGCAGCTCATTCAGCCACCTTGCCCCTAACTTGTTGCTAATATTTTTACTTCTGTTAAACTGAGTTTTTCAGATCCTTTAATGGAAGAAAAGTACGGAAACTTGGACCAAATTTCATTTTAGCAGAGCTATGCGAGCTGGCGGCACAGTGTCTTAGTGGACTGTTTAGCCAAACTTAAACTCTTCCCCAAAACAGACCATTTACTGTATAACACAGTGAGAGATTCCTGAATGAATAAGCTGGTGAGAGCCTTAGAAACCCAATCAGTCGAACAAAACTCGCCAGTCCCGTCCATCCCATTCTTCCAATATAACATCAAGTCGAGTTCTGAGGGTCCCTAAAGTCCCACTGCTTGGTCACTTTTTTCCATTTATAAAGAAATACTTCCAAATGTTTGTGCGACATGTGCCCATCACAAGTTGCCAACTGTGTCCCCTGTGTTCTAACTAACTTTAAAATACCAGCCTGGATCCACTCGACTATTTCCTTTATAATTTTAAACACTTGAATTACTGTATATCACCTCCTTAATTGTCATTTTAGTAACTGTGGTACCTATCTAAGATGGGTTTTAAATTCAAGTCGTCAACATAGACGTCGGCATTGACATTTGCAGTGCACCCTGTGTCTGTCACATGCTGATTTGTGATGGGGTTAGTAAAAGAAATGGTACTGTCTGTGATGTGCCACCTGTTGGAAGGACAGAGACACAGCAATCAGACGGACACACAAATACACAAACACTTACCCTTTTATTAAGGTGGATGAGTTGATTTCCATCTTTTCAGTAGTTACTCGATATTGGATGCGTTCTATGTTAACGTTTGTATTGCAGTCTGTCCGTCCTGTCGCAATGGCTCTGTTATATGATATTTGGTATGAGATTTGTAAAAGCAGTCGGTGATGCTCCATCTGCTGGATAACAGAGAAATAAATGAAATAATTCAATGCATAAAGGAATAAGCTACAAAATAATTTTTTTTTCATGAAATGTTTATTTATGTTGGAACATGCGGTCAGGGGAGGCAGTCAGCATGAAATGTAAAAAAAATAACAACAAACTAATAATGATTAAATAAAATAAATCTGCCCACTGGTCTGTGTTATAAATGTGTTTTCTGTATGATTCCAAAGATTTTTTATCATTTTTATAGTCAAAATCGCTGAATTTGCACATTTCCTGTTCAAATACAGGGGAGAAACTTGAGGTGCGGCAGCGATGAGCTTCACCTCCCCTCGGACTGCGCTCTCCCTCACACACTGATGGGGTTGATGCCTGCAGTTGGCACATGCCTGTTGCTGTCTCTCTGTATGTTGCCTATATAAGGTTTGCAGACACGTTTATTATACACCCTGCAGTCTGGCTAATATCTTTAATGAATGTGTGTGACATATTTAGTCTTGCTGATTGGACATAAAACCGCAGTGAAAAGGCACGAGTTGAGGCCAACAGTACTGTGGTGCCCTGAAGGCGCCGATATGTTAGCGACATCAGAAAGTCAAGTGCACTGCAGTGCTCCATTTAATTTAATTATTTGTTCCGACTGACTGCCAAAATGGAAGATTAAGATTTTTAAGACTAAAGGAAAATAAGGAGAACTTTTACAAGAAAGTGATGGAGATTTTCGTGGAGCAGGATAGGCGCACAGACTTCATTTACAATTAAACGTAAGACCATAAATGGTTTTTCAATTTTATAAAGAAATGGGATCAGACTTAGAAAAAAAACAATATTTTAAAACAAAATTTTGACCTTAAATAAAATATTCTTTTTTCTTTCTTGTTACCCTTTTGTTGAACAGTCTGCATTAAAAATGATTAAAGCATCAGAATTGAAAGCTTTTAAATTAAACAACTAAATATTTCAATTAAGGTCAAAACTGAAATCTGTTTTTTTTTTTTTTTTTGTATACCACTCTATACTTTCATTTTTATTGAATGAGCACAAATTGTGGAATTGCAACAGTAAATTTAGAACACATGGAGGGTGCAATCCCTCCGCTCTCTCCCACCGCTATAAATATAACGTTCTTTCATAGCCAAATATGCGTCTTACCTCTGTGTGTGTAAAGAATGAGATATAAAACATAACCAGTAATCCATGTGCAGGCTGCCAGCTGAATAGTCAATAAGCTACTCTTTTACATATTTGTAAATCTGACTCTGAAACAGTAAGTTCCTCTCCAGCCATGAACCTCACCACACGTCACTGTATTTATCCTTACTCATCATTTTTTTATTGTAAAATGTGACAATAAATAAACAATTACCTAATTTTTTAAATTTTGTTAAAAATATTCCTCCATACGAGAGGGTGGTCAGGGCTATAATAAGTCAACTAGTCAGAATGTGCAAGGTAATTTAAATTGCCGGTCTTAGCTATGGCAGCTGTTAGCATAACCTTTGATTATTACTGCCGTGGCCTGTCTTTATAACTAACAAGAGGACATCTTACTCGTCCATATGTAGTCAAACGGATTCCAATTCTTAGTATGAGAGAAATACAATGGATCTGTGAAATTCAATCACATTTTTGTCTGACTTCTTGCAGTTTTACCTGGAGTGCCAGTCATCGAGAACCCTAAGCTGGTGCTGGGCGACTCGGTAAACATGACGTGCAAACTCAGCCGCGTCTACCCCAAAGATATAAATGTGACCTGGACCTGGAACAAGACGTTTGAAAGCTCCCAGTCTCAACATGCAGAAGAACACGAGGACGGCACCTTCACTGTCACCTCTGTGCTTTCATTCACTGTGAAGGAGGATATGAGGGGCACCCGGCTGACATGCCAGGCGGGATATGACGGGTTAACACCTGTGAGTGGCGCGGTGACACTGGGAGTCAGAGGTAAGGCTGGAATCCATAACTTTGAATTATTTTTAGACTCGCACCTCTGAAAATCTCATCCACTTACTGTATATGCTCGCATTTAAGTTATCCCGCAGATAAGTTGGGGCTTGATTTTACTGTATAATTTCAAGTATTTTATAATGCCGGTCGTATGAGTCGAATGCAGAAAACTCACGGTCCAAGAGATTATAATACGCTAATGCTCACCTGAGAGAGTAACAGGGAGCGCAGCCTTTTTTTCTTTTTCTATGTATTGCACCTACATGACCACACGGTAATAGCCAAACTATTACGAAGTGACGTTTGCACTGTTTAGTGTTTTTTGTATCTCACACCCTCATACACCTTTTATCGTAAGAACATCCCTTATCTACGATGGAGCGTTCGATCAGAAGAAAATATGAAGCTGGTTTTAAATTGAAAGTCGTTGAAGAGACAAAAGAAATTTGTAACTACACTGATTGAAAAAAAATTCGATGTCTGGGAAACTGGTGCAATGTAAAAAAAAATAAAGTTAAATTAAGTGTCGCATTTTGAACGGGCGTATAAGTCGGAGTCTGATTTTATGATCAATTTTTCGGGTTTCAAGATCCAACTTATACTGCACTTCCAGGTAAGGTGAAACCAGTGCTTAAAAGGGGCCAGCAGCTCCTGCTGCAGAACCCCTGGTGGTGCCTGTGGAACCCCACAGAGCTGCACAGAACTCCAACCTCCATGAAGCACTGGGGGAGTCCGAGGCACCGCTGCAACCCAAGGAGGCTGCCATCTAGCGTCCAGGGGGAGATACTGGGCTTGTCCCCCTGGCAGATGTGCTGAAGGGGCATCCGGCCAGGCATGGGCCCCAGCCATCCCTCACAATATATATATATTGTGGTGGATGACCGGGTCCCATGCCCGGCCTGGATGCCCCTTTAGCACTGGATCCAGGGGAACGCCCATGGGCTGCCCCCTACATCCCCCTGAACACGTGGTGGCAGCCTCCCTGGGTTGCACAGAGGCCACAATTGAGGAGCACCGCCAGGGGGAGCTGCATGGCTTTCTGAGCCTGTCTGGGCTGTTTTGCAGCCACACCCAGAAGTGCAGCCTAATCAGGCCAATTAGCACCTGGAACACTTCTGGGTGGGCTATAAGAGGGGCCAACACCCACCACTCGAGGCCAGATTTGGGAGGAAGAGGACGAAGTTGCCTGGGAGGAGTGGAGGACGAGAATAGTTTGTGCTTTTGTTTTGTTTGGTGTGCTTTTTGGACTGTGCTGTGGCTGAGGGACACGGGGAAAACGTGGCCCCCAGCTGAAGAAAAAATAAATTTATTTTGTTTTACACGTGCCTCCATTGTAAGTCTGAGTCAGGTCGGGCGCCTATATAGCGCCTTTTCACTATATATACATATATTTGTATATGTGTGTATATATATATATATATATATATGTATATGTATATGTATATGTATATGTATATGTATATGTATATATATATATATATATATATATATATATATATATATATATATAT
>JANRMT010062856.1:20926-35552 GCA_026402145.1 Polypterus bichir lapradei
TTTATTTTATATTAGGGTCCATTTCATCATTCCCAACTATCTATCTATCTATCTATCTATCTATCTATCTATCTATCTATCTATCTATCTATCTATCTATCTATCTATCTATCTATCTAAGTTACACTTCTCCACTCTCTGATGCCACGATAAACAAGAATGTATTTACAGACATTTCTTCATTTTATTTATAGACAATGCAAATCAGTTTTCTTTGTGTGCTAATTACAGTATGAGTCTGTATAAACTTGAGTTTTCATGCTAAAGAAGTAGAGATAAAGATGAAGACACACTTGTGCAGTCGGCAGCACTTTGACCCCATGATTCCTTAAACCTTTCTGTGTAGAGCTGGCACATTCTCTGCATGCCTGCCTGTTTTTAGCTCTGAGTTTTTGGTTTTCTTCCCATACCCCAAAATGTCAGTTTTAAACTGGCTGTACTTCAGGGGGGTCCTACGTGGGTCTAGCGTACTTTTCAGGGTTATTTACTTTCTTCCTAATCCTAACAGCACTGGCTTATTTGGGTTTGGGAATGTCGCCTCGTTCTTCTTATATTCTCATAACAGTGAGGTACCAGCCTTCTGCTCTTGTTGTCTTTGGTGTTTTTATTCTGTATCTGAGTGATTTTAGCCTGAGCATTAGTGCTGACTAAAGTGTTTCATCAATTAGTACAAAATAGTGGAGTACAGAAAGATGAATGGATCACTTTAGTAAAGTTACATGGAGTTTAAAATCAGGAAACAGAATGCCCCTTATACAATTGGTAAGTGGACACAAATTAAGGGAAAATTTGACACCAATGTAACGTTAGTGGGCATAATGTTATTTCTAAATTTTTCCATTTTTTTCATAAAACTTCAGAAGATCAAATAAAATATGACTAGTTTCATTAGCGAGATTCGCTACTTACCGATGAACAGCTAATCTTACACAATTGTAGTCACACTTGAATAGTAGGACTTGGCGTTAGGCAATGAACAAAAGACATGTAAAAGTTAGAGTATATGAACTGCAATAAAGAACAACAAAGTGTTAACTGTCTTTTGTCACTCAATCCTTATGACAGGCAAGAAGCAGGAGTGGCAGGCACTAAATGAAGACGCTCCCTTCTCTGGTCATCAAGAACATCTGTCTGTACAAACATTTATTTAGTCATCCAGTTTTTTTTTTTAATATTTTGAAATAAACTCAAATTCTGAAGCTATATTGTCTTGTTTTCTGTCTCTGAGGAATTGTTTTAAACTTAAAACATTTAATTTGCTTGTCCCTTGAAGTGGATGCAGGGTAACCAGAGCTCACAAATCACACCGTGTGTTTTTCAAACCAAATTCTCAGTTTTGACTCCTTTTTCCTCATGTCCCCTTTTGTCTAAAGCTTTTCCTCCTAAGGAATTCTACGAGACACATCTGTGCTAAAAGTTAAGTCTTAAATGAAACAGAAATGAGAAGCTCTGTGAAGTCTCACAAGTCATCAATGACATTTTCCTATGGAGGCGGTGGCACTGGCCGACAACAATCAAAAACCTAAAAGAATCGAGGGCTTTATGTCAATACAGTGTGGCGGGTGTAGGAATGACAGTTCACAAAATGGAAAATTCAAGGCACTAACTGGGCTGTCCCATTTAATGTCCAAAAATATAAATATAAAATATAAATATCAGGGCGGAAAAATAAATCACAGTAATCATCAGCTGGTTACACACAAGTTAGGTGAGCTTTCAGAGGAGCTCCTCCCAGCATGTAACTCTTATCAAAAATGATGCATCCTTTCTGGGAAGCCTCGGCTTTTATTAGAACATTAGAACAATCGAGACGAGAACAGGCCATTCAGCCCAACAAAGCTCGCCAGTCCACTTAAGTCTTCTAAAATAAAATCAAGTCGAGTTTTGAAAGTCCCTAAAGTCTTACTGTCTACCACACTACTTGGTAGCTTATTCCAAGAGTCTATCGTTCTTTCTGTAAAGAAAAATTCCTAATGTTTGTGCGAAATTTACCCTTAAGAAGTTTTCAACTGGGTCCCCGTGTTTTTGATGAACTCATTTTAAAGTCACCATCTCGATCCAATGGACTAAGCCCCTTATTAATTTTAAACACTTCAATCAGGTCACCTCTTAATCTTCTTTTGCATAAACTGTAAAGGCTCAGCTATTTTAATCTTTCCTGATAGCTCATCTCCTGTATCCCTGAATCAGCCCAGTCACTCTTCACTGGACCTTTTCTAGAGCTGCTTTGTCCTTTTTGTAGCCTGGGGACCAAAACTGCACACAGGACTCCAGATGAGGCCTCACCAGTGTGTTATAAAGCTTCAGCATAACCTCCTTGGACTTGTTCTCCAAACATCAAGGCGCTATATAACCTGACAGTCTGTTAGCTTTCTTAATGGCTTCTGAACACTGTATGGTAGTTGATAGGGCTGAGTCCACTATGACTCCTAAGTCCATCTCATAAGGTATTCTCTCGATTTTTAAACTTCCCATCATGCAAACAAACCTCACATTTTTACTTCTTACATGTAATGCTTTACATTTATTGACATTAAACAGTTAACAGGCTCAGCTCTGTTAGTCTTTCCTCATAACTCATCCCCTGTAGCCCTGAATCAGCCTCGTTGCTCTTCTTTGGACTTTCTCTTGTTCTGTTATGTCCTTTTGTTATATGAACAACACAACTGTACCCAGGACTTCAGATGAGGCCTCACCAGTGTGTTATAAATCTTCAGCAGAACCTCCTGTGATTTGTTATCTAAACGTCAAGGTGCTATATAACCTGACATTCTGTTAGCCTTCTTAATGGCTTCTGAACACCGTCTGGAAGTCGATATCTTAGAGTCCACTATGACTCCTTAGTCTTTCTCATAAGGTGGACTCTCGACTTTCCAACCGCCCATTGTGTATTCAAACCTAACATTTTTACTTCCTATGTGTTTTGTCTTGGTAGAGTAATATTTTACTCTACTTTCCTCTTTTGTATTATTAATATGTAGTCTTTGTCGGAATGCTTCATATCTCCCAGACTTACCACTGTTTATAACGTATTGTACTTTATAACTTCTCCCCACCTTCCCTTCTACATTTATAACCTCAGGCAATTCAGTGTAGTAAAAGACAAGCAGGAGTTAAGTTACAATTTAAATAATGTATTATTAATAATATTCATAAATAATAACAATATGCAAAGTATATTTGAATATTGGCAACCAACAACCTGATAAATGTTGATGTGTAGTTTCAGGTGGCACACAGACTTGTTAGTTACTGCAAATGTCTCAAGTTAAGGCATCATTTGTGGTCAGCTTTCTTCAGAACAAGCCGCATGCCTGTCTCAATATGGCTGCCGCGCTGTGCTCTTCATTGTGTTGTCCTTCATAGTTCATGGTGTGTGTGATGGTCTTTCATCAGTTTGTTAAGAGAGAGAAAGGGTGAGGTAAAGCAAAGCAAATGTATAGGTTTTCTGTCCAACCCCTACAGCCAATAGGGTATCATGGTACTTAATGGCTTTTGATACAAGCCAATACCAAACAGCCGTACTTCAGACCAATGGGGAGACAGAACACCTTCACACCTGCCATCCTCCAAACCAGGTGTTAAGGTAAAGCTTTTCAGTTTGGCAGCCTAGCTTTCCTGTGGGGTTGACTGGGAGTCCTGCAGAGAAATATTAGCCAAACTTGTCTGAGACACTTCACCCCAACCCTGTCGTAAAATTACAAAGAGACTCAGTCCTAAAAGGGTGAAGGGGTTCTTAAACCATCAAACCATTGCTGATATTATCAACAATGTAACAATAATATTACATTGCTTTGTCTAAGTTACAAATAAAGACATACTAAATTATTTATCAACTTACATGCAACATTTCACATGACAACACTATGTGTAATTCTTTACTGTCATTAAATTTCATCGTTCACAAATCTGTCCAAGCCTGTATGCTATCCAAGTCCTTCTGTGATAATATAACGGATTCCCGATTATCTGCTAATCCACCTATCTTGGTATCATCTGCAAACAACCAGCTAGTTACTTATATTCCTATCTAAATCATTTATATATATATTAAAAATAGCAGTGGCCCCAGCACTGACCACTGTGTAACACATGGTGAATCAGTGAACCAGAAATGACCCTTTAATTCCAAAAGTCCTCTCCCTATATATCCTTGGTGACTGTTACTGCTGTGTCATCCTGAAAATCCAAACGTCTTTTTACCCCCATAATGGTTCTATTAAACCTTTCCCAGCTTCCTCTCCAGGCATCTCTGAAAGATTTTTGTAAACACAATGACAAGGGTGGCCCATCAAGACTACAGGACCCATGATGCACTGGGAGCCTACTGAAGAAGCACTACCACCTTCCATGTTGGGAGATAAGCTGTTCCAGTCCATTCACTGCACCCCAACTGCCCTGACTGGGATAGGAATTATCAGCCAGCATCGGCTTCTCCCATTACACAGTCGTTCCATTATGTCCTCCCGGCCAGGTAAGGCAGCACTCTCTATTCCAGTCAGGACACTGGTCCCAGTGTATCACCATTTACAAGGTTAAACTTACTAATCATGGTGCAAAGTTCTTCATATGGATTAGTACATGGAAGTGGTGAAAAGACAAAAATGACCCCATAAAACTGGAAACCTTCTTGAGACCCTGCGGCTTGGATTTGGTGATTTTAGAAAGTGGAAAGATGAAAAATTACTTATAAACGTAAGAAGGAGTGACATTGGCCTACAACAATCAAATGCTTACAAGGAATTCCTATTAATTCAGTGTTCTCATACTGAAATGCAATGCCCAGAAGCCAATGAAAAGGTAAATCAAACGTGGTAAACTTGTCAAAACCGTTGCCAGTAAGCCAAGGGTGATTATTTTTAGATTGTCATGTATTAGACCTCCGCAGCTGGAGATCAGCGGTACTTCATAAAGAGCATGATGTGACTCCCTAATATACACGCTAGCTTTTTTAAAAATTGCTGCATTGCACAAGACTTTTTTTCTTGCTGTGGTGTTGACTTCCTCTTTCTAACTTTGAAATACTGTATTTTCAGTTGTGGTCCCAAGCATTCAGATATTTTCTTTCCATTTCTTTATTGTCCCTTCACTTGACCAGCTATGCAGACCCTCAGCATTGTGTTGACCTGCCTCATCTGCCTGCCGGTTGGTCGTGTCTGTCAAGGTACCGTAAGTGAAAAACATCTGAGCGGTAACCGGTTGGTGTGGGATGGGAATGAGGGGGTGAGAGAAGGTGACAAAGAGAGACGATGGTGACTGTGTGTGGCTGGACGTGGCAGCTTGTCACCTCAGTGAAATCATCCATCATTCTGCTTTACTGGGACTTGTTACGGTCAACTCTGAATTCATTTGGAGCAGATGACTTAATTGAGTCGTGCCACCGTTACCTGCCAGCTGTGATTAAATCACCAGGGTTTGTGGATGGGGGGCAAGTTAAAACATATGCTGGTTTGGGGTAGAGAGAGGGCAGAAGGACTTGAGTTTAACAAGGTGAGGTATTTACAGTTAGGGTTGGATGGTCTGTTGTTGGCTGTTTTTGTGGTTGTTAAAAGAAAATGTAATTGTTCTTAAGGTAGGCACCCTGGTGCCAATTGGTTGTTGAACTATTTGAATTGTGGAGTGTGTCTGGCCGTGTAGATTCTGCTGAGCTCGGTAGCCAAGTTTGGGTTGTCCTCCTACCTTACTTCTGTTTTTTATTGTGTCTGTCTCCATTTTGTGTAGTTTTTTTTAATAAATGGAGTCTGTTTTTTTAGATTTTTTTTTTTTGTGTATGCCTCTCTCCCTGTCTAATTTCCATAGGAGTCTTCTTCTTCTTCTTTTGGCTGCTCCCGTTAGTGGTTGCCACAGCGGATCATCTTCTTCCATATCTTTCAGTCCTCGTCATCTTGTTCTGTCACACCCATTACCTGCATGTCCTCTCTCACCACATCCATAAACCTCCTCTTAGGCCTTCCTCTTCTCCTCTTTTCTGGCAGCCCTTTCCTTCGTACCCTTCTCCCAATATACTCAGCAGAAAAATCCAAAAGAGATCTCCATAATATCTATTTGGCATCTCCTCGGCAACAAAATATGAAAAATGGAGACCTGCTATTTTGAGGTTGCAAATCTACGAATTTTTGATATTTGATTCATTTCTGGCTGTCCTCACCCTCTAAAGCGCTGCTCCAAGAAGGTCAAAAATGAAAATTTTCCAGCATAAGCAGGTGGGGCAACTTTTTAGACAGTTTCATGGTCAGGGATTATGAATGGGATGTGATTTGGATTTTTGATCCTTCACTAGCACTCTGTGGACATCTTAAAGGAGGAAAAATGTCCAATTTCTATTACAAATGAAAATATTTTGACTTTGAAAATTGAAATTGACCACACATTTTAATATGTTTAATATTTGACACAACTATTTGTGTTATTTACATTCTCTCATAGGAATGAACAATCAAAAAAGAGATCTCCTTCATCTCTTTTTGGTTTCTCCTCAGCAACAATGAAGTCAGAAAGAAATAAAATGGAGACCTTGGCTTTTGTCTCCTGCTATTTTGAGGTTGCAAATCACAAATTTGATCACATTTTTGATATTTGGTTATTAGCTGGTTATCATCACCAAGGCCGTCTTAACAGCATGATAGGGCCCCGGACAAAGTACAGCACTGCGGCCGCTGGTTTGATAACAAAACAGAAATATACAATAGCATCAGAACAAAAAGTGGGCCACTATGCTTGTGGGGCCTCCAGGCAACTTACCAGCGTTCCCATACATTAAAACGGTTCTGATCCTCACCCTCTAAGGGCCGCCCCAAAAAGGTCAAAAATGAAAATTTTCCAGCATAAGCAGGTGGGGTATCTTTTTAGACAGTTTTAGGGTCAGGGATTATGAATAGGATGTGATTTGGATTTTTGATCCTTTACAAGCCCTCTGTGGATCTCGATCAGAAAAATGTCCAATTTCAATTGCAAAATAAAATATTTTGACTTTAAAAACTGAAATTGAACACACATTTTAATAGGTTTAATATCTGACACAACTATTTGTGTTATTTACATTCTCTCATAGGAATGAACAATCAAAAAACGGACCTCCTTCATATCTTTTTGGTTTCTTCCCAACAACAATGAGATCAGGAAGAAATAAAATGGAGTACCTTTGCTTTCATCTCTTGCTTCTTAGATGGTTCTCTTGAAAAAAAAAAAAAATAAATAAACAAATCTACTCTATTTATAAAATCTTAAGCTTAAAAGTGCTACGATTTTGTGTCACATTTTAATGTCACGTTTTTTGCCACTCTTTAAGTCGGGCTTATTTTAAAACCTACATATATATGTTTGGTATCATTCTTTTCAGAATTTATCAAATGATGTTTTTAGATTTTCAGATTCTTATTATTTTTAAATTATAAACTAGAAAATCTCAAGAACTCATGTCCTGCGAGACGAGACTTTGTTCCAGGACATTTAACCACGCCTGGGGCCGGAAATTAAAGACAAAGAGTAGGACAGCCGCTGTACAGGCTTTTAAATGTTCGAAGCACAGCGTGAGATGAAGGTCACACGGCACAGCAGCAGTAGCAGCAAGCCAGCAGCTGATTGAGCAAAGAGGAGCAAAAAAACCTATATTTGTTTCCCATTATATCACAGTTTAAGAGGGGGTTTTGGAGGAGCGACCACACTCTTTGGGGTGCGTTCAGCCCCCCTCTTCACAACACGAGCAGCAGAGACGGGAAGTGGCTCGCACGTAACACTGGCCCTTAGTTTGACGAGCAAAGTGAGCAGGGGGTGAACCCCCTAGTATATATCTATCTATCTATCCATCCATCCATTTTCTAACCCGCTGTATCCGAACACAGGGTCACTGGGGTCTGCTGTAGCCAATCCCAGCCAACACAGGGCACAAGGCAGGAACCAATACCGGGTAGGGTGCCAACCCACCTCAGGACACACCCACACACCAAGCACACACTAGGGCCAATTTAGATTCACCAATCCACCTAACCTGCATGTCTTTGGACTGTGGGAGGAAACCCAGACACGGGAAGAACATGCAAACTCCACGCAAGGAGGACCTGGGAAGCGAACCCGGGTCTCCTAACTGCGAGGCAGCAGCGCCACCGTACTGCCCTATATCTATCTATTATATAAAAAAATCTTATGGTGAGACGTAAGAGACACTTTGAAGTCACGCCCTACTTACAAACAATTTCTTGGAGATGCTTTAACGTCCCATGAAACAAAGAAGTGAGACAAAAGGACAGCTGCTGTACAGGCTTTTAAACTATCGACGCACAGTGCAACATGCAGAACATGCAGTTCGGTAGCAGCAGCTGATCCATCCGCATCTCCATAGCGTGCATTCATCCCCCGCCTTCAGAATGTAAGCGTCAGAGACGCAAGTTGGCGAGCATGAAGTTTCGCCCCATAGTTTAATTGATAGTTTAATTGAGGGGTGGGCGAGCAAAGCGAGGTGTGGAGGAAGTGACCACGGGCCTCTATAGGGTTGAGCTTCCCAGCTCAGTTCCCGTGACCCCCATAGCAACCAGCGCAGCTGTCCTCTCGCAGCCTGAGGCAAATATAATCCCTCTCCCGGTCCTTCCAGGCATCCCGGCTGGGTATAGCACCCAGCTGCCCTTGATAACGTGTATATAAAATTTTCACAAGTGTCTCCTCTTGAGTTTCAAAGGAGATCTCAGCAAAGTCACACAAGGGGCTCAGATACTCCAAGTAGTGCCTTGACAGTTTTTGTTTGCAATTTCAAAGTGTTTGCATTGTGTGCTCAGTAATATACAATGAGATGTACGGACAGCAGTAATAAAACACTTTACTAGGATTACAAACCTGCAGTCCTCGCTTCTGAGTAACACAATTAGTGGCTCCCATGTATATTTCTGCACTCCAGTTAGGTGAGACTCACTCTAGTTTCATGATCGCTTAGACAGTGCGGCCAACACCATTTTTAGCTCACTGAGTCCCACAAGTAGGTGTGATTTCTGAGTCAGTCATGTAAAGAAGGCTAAAATAAAAAAAATCAAGTTATCCTCTCATCTGAACTGACACGGGTCACGTTCCTGCCATGGCCGCCTTTACTATGTCTTCTTAGCACTTGCAGGCCTTTCACAGGATGGCTACAAATCTCTTTACCCATCAGTAAGCCAAGTCCTTCTCTTTTCATATTTATTCCCTTATTTTGAGCCACGCCTCGTGTGTTGTTTCCTTTTAAAGAAGTCTATTAGAATGCAAATTAAGGAGAATGTTACCAGAGGACCACAAAATAACAAAAAAAAAAAAAAACACATAACACACTGTGGTGTCTGCGTCTGTTGAACTCAGACTTGTGTTGATCATAAAACAGCTTGGTATTAATAAGGCCACCTCATTCTCATGGCCACCTCACACACACCCAGGGACCTAAAATCCCTTCTTTTGTGCATTTTATGCTGTTACTGCATCCTCCTAAAACCTTAAGGACATGCAGCTAATTTGACTGATGGCTCTAAACTGAACGTGTACAAGTAGGTGTGTGTGTGTGTAGCTGTGTGCTCTACACTGGACTGGCAGCCCATTAGTTCTTGTCTTATAACAAATACCCTGAGATGCACTCTGACCTTCCATGAACCTGAATTTGTGTACAGAATTTCAGCAAATGGATGAATGCATTGAGAGACAGGCTGGTCATTACAGTGGTGCTGTGGTTAGAGTTGCTACCTTATGGATTCAGTCCTGGGTTCAAATTTCATAACCAATCTTTTTTTGTGAAGAGTTGCCTACCAGGAGTTTTCTTTCCTTATTTAAGTTTTCCTCCCTCAGTTAATCTGATAAATTGGCCTCATGTCAGTATGTGTATGAGTGGTCCCTGCGATGGACTGACATCCTAAGGTTGGCTCTCACCTTATTCCTTGCCTCCAGCAAGACTCCGAAGTGGAATAAAGAGATTTGACACCATTATACTAATGATGGTAGGCCCTGTGGATAACACTGAGAGAGCTGTGTGTGTTCCGGCTAAATGACTACCACGGACTCACTCTGTCTGGACTCCAAATGTAATCTTTACCTGCAGAGGAATTCACAATAGATCTTCAATTAGAAAATTAGACAATCTAGATGAGAACAGGTAATTCAGCCTTTTAATGAGCTTAAAACTCGAAGGAGGACCCAACCCTTCCCGTTCTGTGATGTTATTAGAACATCAGAACAATCGAGACGAGAACAAGCCATTCAGCGCAGCAAAGCTCGCCAGTCCTGTCCACTTCATTCTTCTAAAATAACATCAAGTCGACTTTTGAGGGTCCCTAAAGTCATTATGTCTAGCTCAATACTTGGTCATTTATTCCATGTGTCTGTGGTTCTAACTTCCTATTGTCTGTGTGATTTACCCTCAGCCAGTTCCTAGCTGTGTCAGCCTATTCATAATGAACTCATTTTAAAGAAGTCACCATCTTGATTCACTGGACTAATTCCCTTCACAATTTTAAACACTTCAGTCAGTCAGTCTTTTCCTTAAACTATAAAGGCTCAGCTCTTTTTATCTTTCCTAATAACTCATCCCCCATAGCCCTGGACTCAGCCCAGTTGTTCTTCTCTGGACTTTTTCAAGTGCTGATATGTCTTTTTGGTAGCCTGGAGTCCAAAATTTAATGCAGTTTTTGATGTGGAGTTTGCATGTTCTCCGTCGTGTTTCCTCCAAGTACTTCCCACAGTCCAAAGACATGTAGGTTAGGTGGATTGGCGATACTGAATTGGCTGCTTTGGGTGAGTGTGGGTGAGTTCACCCTGCGATGCACTGACACCCTGCTCAGGGTTTGTTCCTGTCTTGCACCCTATGCTAGTTAGTTGGGTCAGGCTCCAGCAGCCACCTCCCCTGTGAACCTTGTTCAGGACTAAGCTGGTTAGAAAATGACTGACTGATTAAATTAAAACCTAGAGTGTTGGCACCCCCTTCTGGCAGAAAATATGAATTACAGGAGAATGCTATCTCTATAGTCACATGGCTTTTTATCCTGGTCAGGTAGAAGACATGGGACTTAAGAGGGATATGACGTCAGGTGTCATTTGTCTGGTCTTCTTCAACTCTAAAGAGGGAAACAGGTACGGTGAGGGTATTTGCTCCATCCAACTGGTAGACCCCACGTTACTTTAACTCTTTTAGGCCAGATGTCGACTTTGGTCATCACAAGGGGTTGGAGGCAGATGTTAACTAAAGTCGACCTCCAGGGGCAGAGGGCGATAAAAGCTGTAAACGTCGATAAAGTTCGCCATTACGTTACAGGTAGACCGTCTTTACTAGACTCATTGACTTGATGTTGAGTAAACAATGTCTAGAATGGCATTGACATCAGACGAGAAAGCAAAGTGAATGAGCAAAGCAAAATGCTCTGTGTGTATTATTTATTTATTTATTTATTTATTTTTTGTGTGTTATTGCTGAATTGGCCTCTGATTTACAAAACTTCGATTTTGATACAAGTGATCTGGAGATCAAAAACGAAAGTCAGGTACCTGCATCGGCTGATTGGTCCCCAGCTGATCGTAGTGCTGATGAACCTACACAGGAGGACTACACAGACGAAGATCCGTGGGAGGTAAGCTGACTACTGGACTTCATCAAACGACACGGCGTGTTAGTGGACACCGCGGATTACCAGCCACTCGACAACTTCAAGCTTTTGATTTTTCCAGAAAGTGCCTTTCAGCTTAAAAGTGATGAGAGAAACAGGAGTGTAATAATTATGGGAATCCACATACTGTCGGGGGGCTCCTGGAACATAAAACAGAGTGACATTTGTCATAAATAAATATTTTATTTTGATTTATGTGTGAAGCCGTAGCTTTGTGTAAGTTTTTTGGAAGAAATATTCAAAAGGAAAAAAATATTAATAATATTTAGCCCTCAAAGAGTTAAGGTGAGTCCGATTATGAGGTGCCCGATGCCAGTCTGCGTGACATTTAATAGATTTCTTTTCTTTCCTTATTTATTTTGAACCATTTTTGGTGAGATATACTTTTTCTATTTGATCCCCTGTTTATTTTCTCTCTTTATATGAAACAGCATTAAAATAATTCTTACTCATTTATTTTTATAATAACTGCTTGTTAACGACCTGCACATTTTTTTTTTGTGTAATTCCTCACTTTACACGTCTCAGCAGATTTTCTACCCACAAACTCTTTTTAAACAACTGAACAGAGGATATGAAATTTCATTTTTTCTTTTTCTTTTTTGATATTCCAGGTTTCAGTGTCTCTCAGCCCCAGAAACTCTTTTTAAACAACCGACAGAGAATATTAAATTACATTTTCTTTTTTACTTTTTTTGATGTCCTAGGTTTCTATGTCTCTCAGCCTCAGGGTCGAGTGGAGGCTCTGGAGAGAAGCAACGTCACTTTAGTGTGCGTCACGTCCAGTGAGACTCCACTGGGACCAGTGAGATGGTACAAAGGTGCTGGCAGCGAGTACACACACTTCTACTCAGCAGCCCCCAAAGGAGGAGATAAGAATGACCCTCGAGTGAACTGGACAATGGAGAACATGCCTCTCAACTACAGCATCACAATAAGAGACCTCAGAGTCAGCGACACAGGAGAGTATTACTGTGAGAAATACACAAAGGCAGATAATGAGAGCAAACCGTACGCCTCAGGACCGGGGGTCACGCTGACTGTGAGAGGTGGGTGACATTCCTTAACTCTTTCATCTTTGTGTGTCTTTTAAAATGTCACACACACCAAAATTCTGTTATTGTTAAAAAGTATCATTTTAAACAGCTGCTTGGATCAGACGAAGGAGCTTTTGCTTTTTTGTTGTTGCTGTCCTTGTAGTGACGTTTCTGTTGGATTGTCAGGAGATGGCAGGAATTAGAAAATGATAAAAAGATTTGAGGTTGGCGGTCAAAATTAGAAAAGGAAAAAAAAAAAAAAAAAACTGAAATATGAGGTCTTCACCCATCCTGCTATCTGATTGCTTAATCAGCACGAGTCGAGATTCTTAGGTGTAAGTGGCCATAAAAGAGAGCTGGGAAGTCAGTGGCCGTCTTCTTTCCTTCTTTAATTTGTTTCTATTTGACAGGCACGACTCGCACCAGTTGCTCTTATCACAAGTCACTTTCTCATCTTCCTCCACAGGAGTGCCCATCATCACCGGCCCAGCAAGCAGGGTGAAGATGGGAAACGATCTCGAATTAACTTGTGAGGTCAACGGGGCCAGCGACATCACAGTCAAGTGGTTCAAAGATGAGCAGGAAGTGACCCCTGAGCTCAGAGATACATCAGGGGGCAGGAAATCAAGCAGAAGTGTCATCAGACTGACTCCAAAGATACAGGACATCAAGTCTGTCATCAGGTGTCAGGAGTCGGGATTCTCCGCTCAGAACCCTCTGGAGGACAAATTTCACTTGAAGGACGTCATTGCAGGTAAGAAGGCCATTGAAGGTGGCGTCACAACCCGGTGACGTCATCCCCTCTGCTCACTGACGTCACTCCTTCAATGAACCATAAAGCAACTGAATCACGTAGCTCACCGTTTGAATTGTGTGTTTTAAGAACACCGAAGGATACGGACACAAGTTTCTATCCAAGTGCCAGCACACATTTACCAGAGTTTTCATTGAGGGACAGCCAATGAATGATTAAAACACAGATAGAGTGCCCTGAAAAGATATCCACACCCTGGGAAGTTTCATATTTTATTGTTATACAACACTGAACCACAGAGGATTCAATTTAATTTGACTTTTTTTGTTAAAACCAATCAACAGAAAAAAATTCTTCTTAATGTTAAAGTTAATGCAGATTTCTACAAATAAATTACAAATATTAAACAAAAGATCATTGATTACATAAGTATTCACCCGCCAGTGTGTAGTAGCCATGACAGCCCTGAGTCTGTGTGCACAGGTCCCTGTTAAGGAATGTTAACTAGCGGGCTGGCGCGGCTAATGATGATGTCATCAGGCTGGGTCAGCACGGGCTTGCTTCGGTGTATTTGTTGCAGCAGTATATAACACGACCAGCTTTGAACTAATTGCCCGACTACTGTCGTTATTAACCTGTGAAACAGTACCTCTCCCAGCCAGATTTGACATTTGGACTCTGCCATTTTTCCCAAGTGTTCCTGACACAACTGCTCAGGCTCTGTCAGGTGTCATGGTGGGCGAGCAGCCTTTTTCAGGTCCAGCCACAAAGTCTCATTTGGATTGAGATTCGTGCCCGTATTTATCAAGCATCTCAGAGTGTAGGAAAAGGTCCTAACTGGCTCAAAAATCTCAATGTAATACCCAGTTGCCTCCCCCCCATTACTAAATTTTGAAATATATTGCAATAGCTGGTTGGAAGTACTCCCAGATCAAATGGAAGCCCAACCAAGTAGTGATCATTGATCCCTGCGTCATCCCAAGGGACTGCAGTTCCCAGCATGCTTTGCCGATGTCTCAAAGATGCTGCCACCTATCATATCAGGAGAGCATTTAGCCCCAACAGGTCATCTCCCCCTATCCTTCCATCACACTGGCCTCCGGGCTGGGTGTTATTCCTTGGTACAACCCGGCTGGGATGCCAACGTTCCCACCTCAATACGGGCATCTCATGCCTGTCTCTTGCCTGATGCAGGATGATCCTCACCTTCCTTATCCTGCTTCTGAAGGGCT
>JANRMT010062856.1:47579-59963 GCA_026402145.1 Polypterus bichir lapradei
AGTGCATCTCAGTGTATTTGTTGCAAGACAAGAACTAATGGGCTGCCAGTCCAGTGTAGAGCACACAGCACACAGATACACACACACACACACATACACACCCCTTCTTGTACACGTCCAGTTTAGACCCATCAGTCAAATTAACTACGTGACCTTAAGATTTTATGAGGATGCAGTAACATCATAAAATGCGTAAAAGAACCTGACAGAGAAGTGACTTCAGGTCCCTGGGTGTGTGTGAGGTGGCCACGAGAATGAGGTGGCCTTATTAATACCAAGCTGTTTTATGATTAACACACGTCTGAGTTCAACAGATGCAGACACCGCAGTGTGTTAGGTGTTTCTTTTGTTATTTTGTTTTCATTCTGTGGTCCTCTAGTAACATTCTCCTTAATTTTCATTCTAAAAGACTTCTTTAAAAGGCAACAAACACACGACGTGTGGCTCAAAATAAGGGAACAAATATAAAAAGAGAAGGACGTGGCTTACTGATGGGTAAAGAGATTTGTAGCCATCCTGTTAAAGGCCTGCAAGTGCTGAGACATGTTAAAGGTGGCCATGGCAGGAACGTGACTCGTGTCAGTTCAGATGAGAGGATAACTTGAATTTTTTTATTTTAGCCTTCTTTACATGACTGACTCAGAAATCACACCTACTTGTGGGATTAAGTGAGCTAAAAATGGTGTTGGCCGCACTGCCTAAGTGAACATGAAACTAGAGTGAGTCTCTCATAACTGGAGCGCATCAATATACATGGTAGCAACTAATTGTGTTATTCAGATGTGAGGTCTGTAGCTTTGTAATCCTAGTAAAGTGTTTTATTATTGCTGTCCGTACATCTCATTGTATATTACTGAGCACACAATGCAAACACTTTGAAACTGCAAACAAAAACTGTCAAGGCACTACTAGGAGTATCTGAGCCCCTTCTGTGACTTTGCTGAGATCTCAGCTGAAACTCAAGAGGAGACACTTGTGAAAATTTTATATACACGTTGTCAAGGGCGGCTGGATGCCATACGCCTAGAAGGACCAGGAGAGGGATTATACCACTCCCGGGCCACGAGAGGACAGCTGCCCTGGATGCTATGGGGGTCACGGGAAACGAGCTGGGAAGCTTAACCCTATAGGGGTCCGTGGCCACCGACAGGGGGTGCCTGGCGGATCCTAGAGACCTGGAAGCCAGCACTTTCCACCACACCTGGAGTGCTTCCGGGTGCTCATGCGGCACTTCCACCAGACTAGGAAGTGGTGGAGGATGTTCACCAAGGACAGCATAAAGGGTGACCATAAAAGTGGCCGCCTTCTAACATTCCAGGAGCCGGAGTCAGGTGGAAGACAGCGACACTCGGGAGTGAGGATGAAAGGCGGCCCAAGGAGGACTATTGAGAGTCCCTGAACTAAAGGGTGTTAGGCGCTGGAGCACTGTGTGTTTGCAGGACTATTTGGAGACTTATATTGTACATATTGTAAATAAACCATGTGTGGTGAACTTAAGAGCGGTGTCTGTCTGTCTGTGGTCAGGCTGGCTTTCACAATGTATACATATATATAAATATATATATATATATAAATATATATATATATATATATATATATATATATATATATATATATATACTAGGGGGCTTTGCCCCCTACTCGCTTCACTTGCCCACCCCCCAATCCACCTCCACCCAAGGGCGTGCTTCACCCTCGCCACTTCACCTCTCTGCCACTCGTGTTGTGAAGGCGGAGGATGAATGCACGCTAAGGAGATGCAGACATATCAGCTGCTGCTACTGAGCTTCATGATCTGCATGTTGCGCTGCACGTCGATCATTTAAAAGCCTGTACAGCAGCTGTCCTTTTGTCTCACCTCCTTGTCTCATGGGACGTTAAAGTGTCTCAGAAAAATTGTTTGTAAGTAGGACGTGATGTGCATGTAGTCTTGCAGGACTTCAAATTCTCTCTCCGAGATGATCACATCTCGTCTCAAAATTGTTTTATATAATAGATAGATATATACTAGGGGGTTCACTCCCTGCTCACATTGCTCGCCAACCCAGCCTGTGCTACGTGCTAGCCCCTTCACGTTTCTGACGCTTGTGTTGTGAAGAGGGGGGCTGAACACACCCCAAGGAGACACGGTCAATCCCCCAAAACCCCCTCTTAAATGGTGATACAATGGGAAACAAGTATAGCACGGCGCTTTGAACATTTAAAAGCCTGTACAGCAGCTGTCCTACTCTTTCTCTTTTATTTCCGGCACAGGGCCTGGTTAAATGTCTTGGCACAAACTCTCGTCTTGCAGGACATGAGTTCTTGGGATGTTGTAGTTTATAATTTAAAAACGGAATAAGAATCTGAAAATCTAACAACATCATTCGATAAATTCTGAAAAGAATGATACCAAAGATATATATGTAGGTTTTAAAATAAGCCTGATTTAAAGCGTGAAAAAAAAAGTGACATTAAAATGTGCCATAAAATCGTTGCACAAAATCATTGCACTTTTAGGCTTAGGATTTTATGTACAGGGAGTAGATTTTTTTTTTTTTCAGGAGAGCCATCTAAGAAGCAAGAGACGAAGGACAAGGTCTCCATTTTATTTCTTCCTGATCTCATTGTTGTCGAGCAGAAACCAAAAAAATATGAAGGAGATCCATTTTTTGATTGTTCATTCCTATGAGAGAATGTAAATAACACGAATAGTTGTGTCAAATATTAAACATGTTAAAATAGTGGGTTCATTTTCAATTATTATAGTCAAAATATTTTATTTTGTAATAGAAATTGGACATTTTTCTGATCGAGGTTCACAGAGAGCTAGTGAAGGATCAAAAATCCAAATCACATCCTGTTCATAATCCCTGACCCTGAAACTGTCTAAAATGATACCCCACCTGCTTATGCTGGAAAGTTTCATTTTTGACCTTCTTGGAGCGGCCCTTAGAGGGTGAGGATCAGGGCCGTCTTAACGCATGGGCACGCTGGGCAGCTGCCTGGGGGCACCACGAGCATAGGGGCCAACATTTTGTTCTGATGCCATTGTATGTTTCTGTTTTGCTATGAAAACAGGGACCTCAGTGCTCTACTTTGCCCGGACGCCTATGATGCTGTTAAGACTACCTTGGTGAGGATTACCAGTTAAGAACCAAATAACAAAAATGTGATCAAATTTGTGATTTGCAACCTCAAAAAAGTAGCAGACAAAAACCAAGGTCTCCATTTTATTTCTTTCTGACTTCATTGTTGCTGAGGAGAAACCAAAAAGATATGAAGGAGATCTCTTTTTTGATTGTTCATTCCGATGAGAGAATGTAAATAACACAAATAGTTGTGTCAAATATTAAACATATTAAAATGTGTGTTCAATTTAAATTTTTAAAGTCCAAATATTTTCATTTGTAAAAGAAATTGGACATTTTTCTTCCTTTTCGAGGTCCACAGAGTGCTAGTGAAGGATCAAAAATCCAAATCACATCTTATTCATAATCCCTGACCCTGAAACTGTCTAAAAAGATGCCCACCTGCTAATGCAGGAAATTTTTAATTTTTGACCTTCTTGGAGCAGCTCTTTAGAGGGTGAAGACAACCAGAAACAAACCAAATATCAAAAATGTGATCAAATTTGTGATTTCCAACCTCAAAATAGTGGGTCTCCATTTTTCATATTCTGTTGCCGAGGAGAAGCGAAAAAGATATTACGGAGATCTCTTTTTGGATTTTTCTGCTGAGTATATTGGGAGAAGGGTACTTAGGATAGAGCTTCCAGGTAAGAGGAACAGAGGAAGGCCTAAGAGAAGGTTTATGGAGGTGATGATGGAGGACATGAAGGTGATAGGTGTAACAGCAAAAGATGCAGAAGGCAGAAAGATATGGAAGAAGATGATCCGCTGTGGTGACCCCTAACGGGAGCAGCTGAAAGAAGTAGAAGAAGAAGACTCCTATGGAAACTAGATAGGGAGAAAGGCATACACAAAAAAATAAACCAAAAATATCTAAAAAAAAAATCTATTAAAAAAATACACAAAACGGAGGCAGTTACACACAAAATGAGAATTAAGGTAGGAGGACAACCCAAACTTGGCTATCGAGCTCCGCAGAATGTACATGGCCAGACACACTCCACAATTCAAATAGTTCAATGCCCAGTTGCCACCAGGGTGTCTACCTTAAGAACAATTACAACACCAGATCATCCAACCCTTACTGTCCATACCTCACCTTGTTAAATTCAAGTCCTTCTTCACTCTCTATACCCCAAACCTGCATATTTTAAAACTTAACCCCACCCACAAACCCAGGTTACTCAATCACAGAAGGCAGGTAACGGTGGCACAACTCAATTAAGTCATCTGCTCCGAGTGGATTCAGAGTTGGCCATAACAAGTCCCAGTAAAGCAGAATGATGGATGATTTCACTGAGGTGACAAGCTGCCATGTCCAGGCACACACAGTCACCTTCATCTCTCTTTGTCACCTTCTCTCACCCCCTCATTCCCATCCCACACCAACCGGTTACCACTCAGATGTTTTCACTTACGTTACCTTGACAGACACGGCCAATCGGCAGGCAGATGAGGCAGGTGAACACAATGCTGAGGGTCTGCATAGCTGGTCAAGTTGAGGGACAATAAAGAAATGTAAAGGAAATATCTGAATGCTTGGGACCACAAGTGAAAATACAGTATTTCAAAGTTAGAAAGAGGAAGTCAACACCACAAATAGAAAAAATGTCTTGTGCAATACAGCAATGGTTTAAAAAAAGCTACCGTGTACATTAGGAAGTCACATCATGCTCTTTATGAAGTACCGCTGATCTCCTGTTGCGGAGGTCTAATAAATGACAATCTAAAAATAATCACCCTTAACTTAGAGGCAACGGTTTTGATGAGTTCACCTAACGTTTTATTTATCTTTTTATTGGCTTCCGGGTATTGTATTTCAGTATGAGAACACTAAATTAACAGGAATTCGTTGTGTTTGATTGTTGTAGACTAATGTCACCCCTTCTTACATTTATAAGTAATTTTCCATCTTTTCACTTTCTAAAATCACCAAATCCAAGCCCCAGGGTATAGAGTGGATAGAGAGTGCTGCCTTACCTGGCTGGGAGGACATAATGGATCGACTGTGTAATGGGAGAAGCCCATGCTGGCTGATAATTTCTATCCCAGTCAGGGCAGTTGGGGTGCAGTGAATGAACAGCTTATCTCCCAACATGGAAGGTGGTAGTGCTTCTTCAGTCGGCTCCCAGTGTATCATGGGACCTGTAGTCTTGATGGGCCACCCTTGTCTTTGTGTTTACAAAAATCTTTCAGAGATGCCTGGAGAGGAAGCTGGGAGAGGTTTAAAAGAGCCATTATGGGGGTAAAAAGAAGTTTGGGTTTTCAGAATGCCACAACAGTAACAGCCACCGTGGATATTTTAGGAAGAGGACTTTTTAGAGTTACAAGGGTCATTTCTGGTTCACTGGTTCACCATGTGTTCCACACGGGTCATTGCCGGGGTCGCTGCTATTTTTAATATATATAAATGATTTAGATAGGAATATAAGGATCAAGCTGGTTAAGTTTGCAGATGATACCAAGATAGGTGGATTAGCAGATTATAGGGAATCCGTTATATCATCACAGTGGGACTTGGATAGCATACAGGCTTGGGTAGATTTGTGACAGATGAAATTTAATGTTAGTAAAGAATTACACATAGTGTTGTGATGTGAAATGTTGTATACAAGTTGATAAATATTTAGTATGACTTTATTTGTAACTTAGACAAAGCAATGTAATATTAGTGTTACATTATTGATAATAACAGCAATGGTTTGATGGTTTAAGAACCCCTTCACCCTTTTAAGACTGAATCGCTTTGTAATTTTACGACAGGGTTGGGGTGAAGTGCCTCAAACAAGTCTGGCTAATTTTTTTCTGCTGAAGTCTCACAGTCAGCCCCTTCAGGAAAGCCAGGCTGCCTAACTGACAAGCTTTACCTTAACACCTGGTTTGGAGGATGGCAGGTGTGAAGGTGTTCTGTGTCCCCATTGATCTGAAGTATGGCTGTTTGGAATTGGTTTGCATCAAAAGCCTTTAAGTACCATGATTGCCCTATTGGCTGTAGGGGTTGGACAGAAAACTTATAAATTTGCTTGCTTTACCTCACCTTCTCTCTCTCTTACCAAACTGATGAAAGACCATCACACACCGTGAACTGTAAAGGACAACACAATAAAGAGCACAGCTCGGCAGCCATATTGAGACAGGCATGCGGCCTGTTCTAAAGTAAGCTGACCACAAATGATGCTTTAACTGGAGATATTTACAGTAACTACCAAGTATTTGTGCAGCCTGAAACTACACATCAACATTTTTCAGGTTGTATAGTTGCCAATATTCAAATGTACTTTGCATATTGCTATTATTTATGAATATTATCAATAATACATTTTTAAATTGTAACTTAACTTCTGCTTGTCTTTTACTACACCTAATTGCCTGAGGTTATAAATGTAGAAGGGAAGGTGATGAGAAGTTATAAAGTACAATATCTGATAAACTGTGGTAAGTCTGGGAGATATGAGGCATTCTGACAAAGACTACATATTAATAATACAAAAGAGGAAAGTAGAGTAATATAATACTCCAACAAGACAAAACACATAGTAAGTAAAAATGTTAGGTTTGAATACACAATGGGTGGTCAGAAAGTCGAGAGTCCACCTTATGAGAAGGATTTAGGAGTCATAGTGGACTATAAGATATCGACTTCCAGACAGTGTTCAGAAGACATTAAGAAGGCTAACAGAATGTTAGGTTATATAGCGCCTTGACGTGTGGAGTACAAGTCACAGAAGGTTCTGCTCAGGCTTTTTAACACATTGGTGAGGCCTCATCTGGAGTCCTGGGTGTAGTTTTGGTCTCCAGGCTAAAGAAAGGACATAACAGCACTAGAAAAGGTCCAGAGAAGAGCGACTAGGCTGAGTCCAGAGCTACAAGGGATGAATTATGAGGAAAGATTAAAAGAGCTAAGCCTTTGCAGTTTAAGCAAAAGAAGATGAAGAGGAGTCCTGACTGAAGTGTTTGAAATTAATAAGGGAATTAGTCCAGTGGATCGAGACTGTTATTTTAAAATGAGTTCATCAAGATCACCAGGACATAGTTGGAAACTTGTTAAGGGTAAATTTCGTACAAACATTAGGAAGTTTTTCTTTACACAAAGAACAATAGACACTTGGAATAAGCGACCAAGTAGTGTGATAGACAGGTGGACTTTAGGGACTTTCAAAACTCGAGTTGATGTTTTTTGGAGGAAATAAGTGGATAGGACTGGCGAGCTTTGTTGGGCTGAATGGCCTGTTCTCATCTAGATTGTTCTAATGTTCCAATAAAAGCCCAAGCTTCCTAGTAAGGATGCCTTATTTTTGAAAAGAGTTACCTGCCGGGTGGAGCTCCTCTGAAGGCTCACCTAACTTGTGTCTAACCAGCTGATGATTACTGTAATTTATTTTTCCGCGCTGATATTTACAATACAATACCATCCATCCCTTTTCCAACCCACTGAATCCAAACACAGGGTCACGGGGGCTGCTGGAGCCAATCCCAGCCAACACAGGGCACAAGGCAGGAACCAATCCTGGGCAGAGTGCCAACCCACCACAGGACACACACACACAAAGCAAACAATAGGGCCGATTTAGAATCACCACTCCACCTAACCTGCATGTCTTTGGGAGGAAACCGGAGCACCCGGAGGAAACCCACGCAGAGAATATGCAAACTCCACGCAGGGAGGACCCGGGAAGCGAACCCGGGTCTCCTAACTGCAAGCCAGCAGCGCTACCACTGCACCACCCACAATACAATACAATACATTTTATTTTTGTATAGCCCAAAATCACACAGGAAGTGCCGCAATGGGCTTTAACAGACCCTGCCTCTTGACAGCCCCCCAGCCTTGACTCTCTAAGAAGATAAGGAAAAACTCCCAAAAAAAACCTTGTAGGGAAAAATGGAAGAAACCTTTGGAAAGGCAGTTCAAAGAGAGACCCCTTTCCAGGTAGGCTGGGCGTGCAGTGGGTGTCAAAAGAAGGGGGTCAATACAATACAATACAATACATAAAACAGAACAAATCCTCAATACATTATAAAAATAAAAGATTTAGAAGCATGGAGCAGAATTTAACAGTTGATGATATCATGTAATAAGATTTGGATATTTTTAGAGTCTTGGAGACCGCATCCATTAAGCTGCCTCCCCATTTAGCCATTCCACAGCTGAAACAGTGCTGGGCCAGCCAATCCGATGAAAGGGCCCGTCTTTCCCACGATTCCTGCAATCCTCAATCAGGGATGACTTTACCATAGGCAGGCAAAACAACCTGGCAGGTGGGCCGTGTCACCAAGTGCCACATTTGAGTACCGAGAAGAGAAACAGAATAAGTGAAGGTTAGTGTCCAATTCTAACTATCATGTTACTTATGTTTTAGTGCTGATGACTAACACCAGAGATGCAGTCTGTACAGTTAATCAGCAGCTCTAGTCAGGGTGTGCTAAACTGAAGTAGTGAGTCTTCAGCTGGGATTTAAAGGCATAGAAGCAGGAAGACCATTCCACAATTTAGGGGCCCTATAACTAAAAGCTCGACCTCCCACTGTTATTTTATTAATTCTTGGAATCATAAGCAGACCGGCATCTTGAGATCTTAATGTGCGCTCAGGTTTCTAAGTCATGATAAGTTCAGACAAGTAAGCCGGACCTTGGCCATTTAATACTTTATATGTTAAAAGGAGGATTTTGAAATCTGCCCTAAACTTAACTAGTGTAAGGATTTAAAAACTGGAGTTATGTGTTCATATTTTCTTGTTCTTGTAATAATTCTTGCAGCCGTATTTTGGATTAACTGGAGGCTGTATAGAGAACAGTTTGAACAGCCAGTGAACACCGCATTGCAGTAGTCAATCCTACTAGAGATAAATGCATGAATTCATTTCTCAGAATCTTGTTTATTTAGAAAGCGCCTTAATTTCCTAACATTTTTAAGATGGAAGAAACATGTTTAGGACAACTTTGTAATATGTTTTTTAAATGACATGCTAGAGTCAAAGATAACTCCTAGATTGCGAGCTGATTCAGTAAAATTAATTGGGATTCCAACTGAGTTAAATGATGGACAGAATATTGTTATGATCAGCGTCATTCCCTCCAACAATTAACATCTCTGTTTTATCTGTATTTAAAGATAAGTAGTTCTCATCCATTCAGTCCTTTAATTCCCTAATATAACTAATTAAATTCAACATCAGAGAAACTTTATTGGATTTAAATGAAAGGTATAACTGGGTGTCATCTGCATACGAGTGAAAATTAACATTATGTTTCCTAATGAGAGATCCCAGTGGAAGCATGTAAAGTGAAAACAGTAAAGGTCCCAGTACTGAGCCCTGTGGGACATCATATTGAACTTCTGTGTATAATGATGGAGTCCTGTCAGCACATTTCTGTACGTATTGGAATCGATTTGATAAATAAGAACTAAACCAAGCGAGCACGTGGCCTGTAAGACCAACATCATTTTCTAGCCTGTGCAGTAAAATAGAATGGTCAATGGCGTCAAATGCTGCACTTAATTCTAACAGCATAATTACAGTGGAGTTTCCTTCATCAGAGGATATCAGAATGTCATTTACAACCCGTGTTAGTGCCGTTTCTGTACTATGACCAGTGCGAAAACCAGACTGGAATTTCTCAAATAAATTGTAATGCGTAAGATGTGACTGAAGCTGACTGGCGACTACTTTTTCTAGTATTTTAGAGAGAAATGGTAAATTTGAAATAGGCCTATAATTATTTAGTATGTGTGGGTCTAGGTTTGACTTTTTAAGTAATGGTTTAATGACTGACACTTTTAGTGCATCAGGTACGGTGCCATGCAATGATGAACTATTGATAATGTTTAGAATAGGAGCTGCAAGAACATCCATTGCACTTTTTACTAGTTTTGTTGGCACTGGATCAGGAAACAAGTAGTGGGCTTCATTTTAGAAATTAAAGTTAAGACTTCTTGCTCAGTTACAGGAATAAAATTATTAAAGTGCTGAATGCAATGTGAGACAGGGCCTGCTAAGCTAGTATTTGGTTTGTACTGTGATGCTGAGATCTGGGATCTTATATTTTTAATTTTCTCATTGAAGAAGTTCATAAAGTCTGTACTGCTAATATCTGTTGGTATTTTGCACTGTTGATCTGAATTGCCATTTGTTAATTTAGCCACTGTTCTAAACGGTCATATTTATATATAAAATATATTTATATTTTATATTTATATTTCTGGACATTAAATGAGACAGCCCAGTTGGTGCCCTGAAGTTTCCATTTTGCGCACTGTCATTCCTGCACCAGCCACACTGTATTGACACAAACCTTTTGATTCTTTTAAGTTTTTGATTGTTGTCGGCCAGTGTTACCGTCTCCCATAGGAGAATGTCATTGATGACTCGTAAGACTTCACAGAGCTTCTCATTTCTGTTTCATTTAAGACTTAACTTTTACCACAGATGTGTTTTGTAGAATTCCTTTGGAGGAACAGCTTTAGACATAAAGGGGACACAAAGAAAATGGAGTCAAAACTGAGAATTTGGTTTGAAATTGTAATTTGTGAGCTCTGGTTAACCCGCATCCACCCCAAAGGACAAGTAAATGAAATGCTTTGAATTTAAAACAATTCATCAGAGATAGAAAACAAGACAAAATAATTTCAGAATCTGAGTTTATTTCAAAATATTACAAAAAGAACTGGATGACTAAATAAATGTTTGCACAGACAGATGTTCTTTGTCTTAATGACCAGAGAAGGGAGCGTCTTCATTTAGTGCCTGACACTCTTGCTTCTTGCCTGTCATGAGGGGTGAGCAACAAAAGACAGTTAACACTTTGTTGTTCTTTATTGCAGTTTCATATATTCTAACTTTTACATTTCTTTTGTTCAAATAATTGCCTAACACCTTGTCCTACTATTCAAGTGTGACTTCAATTGTATAAGACTAGCTGTTCATTGGTAAGTATCAAATTTCATTAATGCGGCGGTTCTCAATCTGTGGGGCATGCCCCCTAGTAACAAAACAGGGGGAGCGAACATTTGAAAAAAAGAAAACAAGAATCAAAAATATGAAAAATACATCTATTGAAACCAAAACAAATTAACTTAAACTACATTTTGATACTAGAAATATAAATATAGAGTTAAATGTCAATAAAAGTTAAGTAGGTATAATAAAACTTGTAGCAGTGTATCGGCAGCAAAAAATATAAGAATAAATTTTATTAATGATGTTATGAAAACTCGGCTCACAAATACTTAAAGGTTGAGAAATGCTGCATTAATGAAACTAGTCATATTTTTATTGATCTTATGAAGATTTATGAAAAAAATGGAAACATTTAGAAATAATGTCATGCCCACTAACGTTACATTGGTGTCAAATTTTTCCTTAATTTGTATCCACTTACCAGTTGTATAAGGGGCATTCTGTTTTCTGATTTTAAACTCCATGTAACTTTACTAAAGTGATCCATTCATCTTTCTGTACTCCACTATTCTGTACTAATTGATGAAACACTTTAGTCAGCACTAATGCTCAGGCTAAAGTCACTCAGATACAGAATAAAAACACCAAAGACAACAAGAGCAGAAGACTGGTACCTCACTGTTATGAAAAAATAAGAAGAATGAGGCGACATTCCCAAACCCAAATAAGCCAATGTTGTTACTGAGTAGCATTAGGAAGAAAGGAAATAACCCTGAACAGTGCGCTAGTCCCACGCAGGACACCCTCATACACATTCATGTTCAGTTTAAAATTGGGCAGCTACAATTTAGGGCACATTTAGGGGTATGAAAAGAAAACCAAAAACTCAGAGCTAAAAACAGGCAGGCATGCAGAGAATGTGCCAGCTCTACACAGAAAGGGTTAAGGAATCATGGGGTCAAAGTGCTGCTGACTGCACAAGTGTGTCTTCATCTTTATCTAAACTTCTTTAGCATAAAAACTCGAGTTTATACAGACTCATACTGTAATTAGCACACAAAGAAAACTGATTTGCATTGTCTATAAATAAAATGAAGAAATGTCTGTAAATACATTCCTGTTATCGTGGCATCAGAGAGTGGAGAAGTGTAACTTAGATAGATAGATAGATAGATAGATAGATAGATAGATAGATAGATAGATAGATAGATAGATAGATAGATAGATAGATTATTTTAAATGTCTACTAAAAGGTCAGACACAACACAACACATATTAACATTTGAACAAACTCATTCAAGCTTCACATGCTATGTTTAGTAATGGAGGACTCTAAATTGACAAGCTAACCCCAAGTGACAGACTCCTCAGATGTT
>JANRMT010062856.1:80760-92432 GCA_026402145.1 Polypterus bichir lapradei
AGAATAAGAAATCAGGAAGGGGGCAAATAGTTTTTCACACCACTGTAAATTAACAAGGTGTGATCAAAAAGTCCGGTGAATTGTGATTCAGCGCACCATCCAAGAGCAACGCAAAACAATTCAATGGAGGTTCTGAATGTCCATCCTAGAGCCGAGTTTGTGACGAGGTTCAACTCATTTGATACGGTCAGTCGTTTGTGAGCCACTGTTGAGTTCAAGTGTATTTTTCAAGTTTGTTGGTAATAATGGATATCGAGCAATGTATTAACATGAAACTTTGTTTCAAATTGCAGAAAGCTCAGGAAACCCATCAGATGTTAAAATCGGTTTATGGTGACACTGCACCGACAATTAAGACTGTTTACAAGTGGTTTGATCGATTTCGTCATGGATCTGACTCGGTTAAAGACGAGAAAAGATTAGGACGTCCTTCAACATCAACAACTGAGGAAAATGTTAAAACTGTTACATTCTTCATCATGACAATGCTCCTTGTTACACATCCCTTCTTGTACGACAATTTCTGTCAAATAAAAACATTACGCCGTGTCCGGATCTGGCACTGTGTGACTTCTGGCTGTTACCTAAATTGAAAATGACCATGAAAGGTAAACGATTTCAATCCATTGAGGACATCCAGGAAACCACAACAGCCCAACTACAGACAATCTCGAAAGAAAACTTCCAGAACTGCTTATCAAAGTGGCAGGAACGTTGGGAGAAGTGCATTGGAAGTGGAGGAGAGTATTTTGAGGGTGACTTGTAGTTGTAAATCTGTCACTGCTTTTTTAAAACATTCACCGTATTTTTTGATCACACCTCGTAAACTTTACAAATGACTGATTACAAAATGAGTACACATAAAGACCCTTCTGTTCCTTTGTAATGTCAATTACTACCTACTGATCTGTATCACCAAAATACTCAATTTTAGGTCTGTGTGTATATAATGCTGTGCACCTGTCTGTCTGTCTGTCTGTCTGCAAATGTAAAGCAAATCAGCCCCCGTTGACTGACTTTCTTGAAATGTGGATACTTGTAGGAGTGGACCACCTTTACATCCACTCCCTAGATAGTGACCAGGCGTAGAGGCTGTTTGGTGAGGTGAACACCAATAAGCAGTTCTTAGGTTTTGCTGATGTTAAGATGAAGACAATTCTCTTTGCACCAAGAAACTAAGTCCTCCACTTGACTCCTCTCCTCTGTCTCATCTCCCTTATTGATAACCTCCATAAGTGCAGAATCACATGAGAATTTTTGTAAGTGTCATGACCTGGTGTTAAATATTTATAGTATGTGGTTCACAGAATGAAGACAAAAGCAGACAGGCTTGTTCTTGTGGTGCTTCAGTGTTGCTCAGACCGTCCTTGAGTCTCACACTCTGTGGTCTGCCTGACAGACTACCCTCCATCCAGGATGCCACAGACTCATCCACCTGCATACCGCTGAGTTTACCACTTAATAGGGATGTCTGGTATTGTAGGCACTAGAGGAATCAAAAAAATCATCATATCAGTCCTTCCAGCTTTGTCCAGCATGTAGGAGCAGACAAATAATTGCATCTTCCACTCTAATGTTTGTCTGACAGGCAAAATGGAGTAGGTCCAGGTGGCCTACCACAAGAGGACTCACATAGTCCAGATGTGAGACATAAGTGTCACTGGCCTTCTTTGGAACTGGAGCATTGCATGGTGTTTTCCACAGTGGCAGCACTTTCTGAAGCCTTAGGGGACAAACTGGACAGATGACAAAGAACACCATCAGGTTGGCCAGCACAGGCCTTAAGAACTCGAGGACTGACTCCCATTTGGTCCCACTGCATTTCCTATGTGTAGCTTCCTCTGTTGTGCTCCTCACTTAGTAAACAGTTATGGACAGTCCATATTGATAGTCAGTTTGAATTTGAATTTCAGTTGACATGGTAAGAGTTGTTGGAGTTGGGATGATGTAGGTGCACTGGTCATTGAAAGAAGGTGAGAGGGAGAATCTATTAAAAAGTTGTTTTAGAGCATTAGCTTTGTCCACGTCCCTTTTTAGCACCTGAACCCTGGATTGCTTAAGTCCACCAGTTATGTTCAGTCCATTCCATACATCCATGCATCTGTGGAAAAAAATCACAAGTAGATACAAATGTTCAGACAAGTCTTCCGAGACCAGTATTCCTTGTTATGTATCACCAAAAAACCCTTGAAACCCTCTCTAAAATTTTAAGGGGTGTTTTTTTTTATTTGCAATTGTAAAATTGAGAGTTAAATTAATTTTAGTGTCAGTTCCACAGAAGTGTATGTGCATCAAAGGTTTCCTGCCGTGAATACTCACGTCACTCTTCATTGTGTCCCCAGAGTAAATGCAGATACTTTATGGACAACCAATGAGTCTTTGGATCAAAACGTAGATGCAGAAAATCACAGACAGCCATTCCTCTAAAACAATATGCTTTTTAAATCCACATGACCAAGACATAACATCTTTATGAAAAATCCCTAATAATATCCAGAAATCTTACACAGCAAAAAATAAACTCAACTCACGAAGCCCAAAAGTTCACATCACAACACTCATCTGCTATCAATATATAGGATCTCAAAACACTTCCACAGCCCCAGCCCTGCCTTTGTGGGGGGGGTATGTTCTCCCAGTGTTCATTTGGGTGCTCCCATGACTCTCCAGATTTATCCCAAAAATATGCAAATTATGTCAACTGGCTTGGTTTTTGCCTGAGTGTTCCCTGTGATGGACTGCTGCCCTGTCTAAAGCTTTATTTTCTACTTTGATCCCAATACTACTTAACATGCAAATCATTTTTTTTTTGCTTGCCATGTGCCATTGTGGTTCATCTTCATACTGGTAAAAGTGTGCCTCTTTGTGACGATCAATGCTTTCTTTTGTTTGGCTGTGAAGAGAGAAACACGGAGAAAGAGAAGGTGATCAGGTAAGGAACATCTGAGGAGTCTGTCACTTGGCGTTAGCTTGTCAATCTAGAGTTCTCCATTACCATATTACTAAATTATCTATCTATCTATCTATCTATCTATCTATTGTGGCACGCGGCTGCGGGTGGTACCCTGCCAGGATACCCAGGAAGACTGGAGGAGGGCTTGTGCCTCCTCCAGACCACGAGGGGGCGACCACCCTGGTTGCTTTGGGGGCCACTGGTACAGAGCTTTGAAGTTCAACCTTGTAGGGGTCCGTGGTCACCGCCAAGGGCGCCCCAGTGCCTGGAGAACCCTGGACCTCAGCACTTCCGCCACACCCGGAAGTGCTGGGGGGAAGGGGACCGGAGACACCCGGAGTGCTTCTGGGTGCGCAGCCGGCACTTCCGCCACACAGGAGAGTGCTGGCAGAAGAGTATCGGGAAGCACCTGGAGCACATCCGGGCGTGTATATAAGGGGCCGCCTCCCTCCATTCGAGGGCTGGAGTCGGGTGGAAGTGGACAGAGACTTGGAGGAGAGGAGAGGAGAGGAGGCGGACCAGAAGAGTGGAAAGGCATTGTGAAAGGCCAGGACATTGGGGGGTGATTGGTGCTGCGGCACTGGGTTGTACCCTGTATGTGCTCCATAATTGTAAATATTTTGTAAATAAACATGTGTTGGGTGACAAAATGATGTCCGCCTGTCTGTATCCAGGCTGCTTCCCACACTATCTATCTATCTATCTATCTATCTATCTATCTATCTATCTATCTATCTATCTATCTAGTTACACTTCTCCACTCTCTGATGCCACGATAAACAATAATGTATTTACAGACATTTCTTCATTTTATTTATAAACAATACAAATCAGTTTTCATTGTGTGCTAATTACAGTATGAGTCTGTATAAACTCGAGTTTTCATGCTAAAGAAGTAGAGATAAAGATGAAGACACACTTGTGCAGTCGGCAGCACTGTGACCCCATGATTCCTTAACCCTTTCTGTGTAGAGCTGGCACATTCTCTGCATGTCTGCCTGTTTTTAGCTCAGAGTTTTTGGTTTTCTTTCCATACCCCAAAATGTGCCCTAAATTGTAGCTGCCCAATTTTAAACTGGCTGCATGTGAGTGAACATGAATGTGTTTCAGAGGGTCCTGCGTACATCTAGTGCACTGTTCAGGGATATTTCCTTTCTTCCTAATGCTACCCATTAACAGCATTGACTTATTTGGGTTTGGGAATGTCACCTTGTTTTTCTTATTTTATCATTACAGTGAGGTACCAGCCTTCTGCTCTTGGTGTCTTTGGTGTTTTTATTCTGTATCTGAGTGACTTTAGCCTGAGCATTAGTGCTGACTAAAGTGTTTCATCAATTAGTACAGAATAGTGGAGTACAGAAAGATGAATGGATCACTTTAGTAAAGTTACACAGTGTTTAAAATCAGAAAACAGAATGCCCCCTTATAGAACTAGAAAGTGGATACAAATTAAGGGAAATTTTGACACCAATATAATATTAAAGGGCATGATATTATTTCTGCATTTTTCAAGGTTTCTCAACCTTTAAGTATTTGCGACCCGAGTTTTCATAACAGTTTTAATCGTGCCACCCTAGTGTTTTTTTGAAACCTTAATAAAATGTATTCCTATATTTTTTGCTGCTGATACACCAGTTTTATTATACATACAAAACTTTTATCGACATTTATCTGACTCTATATTTATTTTTCTTGTATCACAATGTAGTTTAAGTTAATTTGTTTTGGTTTCAATAGATATATTTTTCATATTTTCAATTCTTGTTCTCTTTTTTTCACATCTTCACGCCCCCTTTTTTGTTACCGCCTGACAGTTTGAGAACCGCCACATTAATGAGATTCGCTACTTACCAATGAAAAGCTAGTCTTATACAATTGTAGTCACACTTGAATAGCAGGACAAGGTGTTAGACAATTATTTGAACAAAAATAATATAAAATTTAGAGTATATGAAATTGCAATAAAGAACAACAAAGTGTTAACTGCATTTTGTCACTCACTCCTTATGACAGGCAAGAAGCAGGAGTAGCAGGCACTAAATGAAGACGCGCCCTTCTCTGGTCATCAAGACAAAGAACATCTGTCTGTGCAAACATTTATTTAGTCATCCAGTTTTTTTTTGTAATATTTTGAAATAAACTCAGATTCTGAAACTATTTTGTCTTGTTTTCTATCTCTGATGAATTGTTTTAAACTTAAAGCATTTAATTTGCTTGTCCCTTGGAGTGGATGCAGGTTAACCAGAGCTCACAAATCACACCGTGTGTTTTTCAAACCAAAGTCTCAGATTTGACTCATTTTTCCTCATGTCCCCTTTATATCTAAAGCTGTTACTCCTGAGGAATCCTAAGAGACACATCTGTGCTAAAAGTTAAATCTTAAATCAAACAGAAATGAGAAGCTGTGTGAAGTCTCACGAGCCATCAATGACATTTTCCTATGGGAGATGGTGACACTGGCCGACAACAATCAAAAACTTAAAAGAATCGAGGACATCGTGTCAATACAGTGTGGCGGGTGCAGGAATGACAGTTCGCAAAATGGAAAATTCGAGGCACCAACTGAGCCTTCTCATTTAATGTCCAAAAATATAAATATCAGGACGGAAAAATAAATCACAGTAATCATCAGCTGGTTAGACACAAGTTAGGTGAGCCTTCAGAGGAGCTCCACCTGGTATGTAACTCTTGCAAAAAATGATGCATCCTTTCTGGGAAGCCTGGGCTTTTATTAGAACATTAGAACAATTGAGATGACAGCAGGCCTTTCAGCCCAACAAAGCTCGCCAGTCCTGTCCACTTAAGTCTTCTAAAATAACATCAAGTTGAATTTTGAAAGTCCCTAAAGTCCACCTGTCTACAACACTACTTGGTCGCTTATTCCAAGTGTCTATCATTCTTTGTGTAAAGAAAAACTTCCTAATGTTTATGCGAAATTTACCCTTAACAAGTTTTTAACTGTGTTCCCGTGTTCTTGATGAACTTATTTTAAAATAACAGTCTTGATCCACTGGACTAAGTCCCTTATTAATTTTAAACACTTCAATTGTGTCCCCTCTTAATCTTCTGTTGATTAAACTGTAAAGGCTCAGCTCTTTCAATCTTTCCTCATAACTCATCCCCTGTAGCCCTGAATCAGCCTAGTCGCTCTTCTCTGGACCTTTTCTAGGCCTTTTTGTAGCCTGGAGACCAAAACTGCACACAGGACTCCAGATGAGGCCTCACCAGTGTGTTATAAAGGTTGAGCAGAACCTCCTGTGACTTGCGCTCCACACATCAAGGCGCTATATAACCTGACATTCTGTTTGCTTTCTTAATGGCTTCTGAACACTGTCGGGAAGTTGATAGCTTAGAGTCCACTATGACTTCTAAGTCCTTCTCATAAAGTGGACTCTCGATTTTTAGATCACCCATTGTGCATTCAAACCTCACATTTTTACTTCTTACATGTAATGCTTTACATTTATTGATATTAAACAGTTAACAGGCTCAGCTCTTTTAGTCTTTCCTCATAATTTAACCCCTGTAGCCCAGGAATCAGGCTAGTTGCTCTTCTGCTATGTCCTTTCTGTAGCCTGGAGACCAAAATTGTACCTAGGACTCCAGATGAGGCCTCACCAGTGTGTTATAAATGTTCAGCAGAACCTCCTGTGATTTGTTCTCCACACGTCAAGGCGCTATATAACCGAACATTCTGTTAGTCTTCTTAATGTCTTCTGAACACTGTCTGGAACTCGATATCTTATAGTCCACTATGACTCCTAAATCCTTCTCATAAGGTGGACTCTCGACTTTCCGACCGCCCATTGTGTATTCAAACCTAACATTTTTACTTCCTATGTGTTTTGTCTTGGTAGAGTATTATATTACTCTACTTTCCTCTTTTGTATTATTAATATGAAGTCTTTGTTAGAATGCCTCATAGCTCCCAGACTTACCACTGTTTATAACTTATTGTACTTTATAACTTCTCCCTACCTTCCCTTATACAATTACAACCTCATACAATTAGGAGTAGTATAAGACAAGCAGGAGTTAAGTTACAATTTAAACAATGTATTATTGATAATATTCATAAATAATAACAATATGCAATGTACATTTGAATATTGGTAACCATACAACCTGATAAATGTTGATGTCTGGTTTCAGTTGGCACACAGACTAGTTAGTTATTGTAAATGTCTCTAGTTAAGGCATCAATTGTGGTCAGCTTTCTTCAGAACAGGCCACATGCCCATCTCAATGTGGCTGCCGAGCTGTGCTCTTCATTGTGTTGTCCTTTTCAGTTCATGGTGTGTGATGGTCTTTCATCAGTTTGGTAAAAGACAGAAAGGGTGAGGTAAAGCAAGCAAATGTATAGGTTTTCTGTCCAACCCCTAGCGCCAATAGGGCATAATGCTACTTAAAGGATTCTGATACAAGCCAATTCCAAACAGCCATACTTCAGATGAATGAGGGAACAGAACACCTTCACACCTACTCACCAAACCAGGTGTTAAGGTAAAGCTTGGCAGTTAGGCAGCCTGGCTTTCCTGTGGGGGTTGACTGAGAGACTTTAGCAGAGAAATACTACCTAAATTTGTTTGAGGCACTTCACAACATCCTGTCATAAAATTACAAAGAGACTCAGTCCTAAAAGTGGGGAAGGGTTCTTAAACCATCAAACCATTGCTATTATTATCAATAATGTAACACTAATATTACGTTGCTTTGCCTAAGTTACAAATAAAGACATACAGAATATTTATCAAATTATATGCAACATTTCACATCACAACACTATGTGTAATTCTTTACTGACAATAAATTTCATCGTCCACAAATCTGCCCAAGCCTGTATGCTATCCAAGTCCTTCTGTGATGATACAACGGATTCCAAATTATCTGCTAATCCACCTATCTTGGTATCATCTGCAAACTTAACCAGCTTTTTACTTATATTCCTATCTAAATCGTTTATATATATTAAAAATAGCAGCGGCCGCAGCACTGACCCCTGTAGAACACATGGTGAACCAGAGAACCAGAAATGACCCTTGTAATTCTAAAAAGTCCTCTCCGTAAAATATCCTTGGTGGCTGTTACTGATGTGGCATCCTGAAAACCCAAACTTCTTTTTACCCACGTAATGGCTCTTTTAAACATTTCCCAGCTTTTTTTTTTTTTTGTAAACACAATGTCAAGTGTGGCCCATCATGAATACAGGTCCCATGATACACTGGGAGCCGACTGAAGAAGCATTACCATATGCCATTTTTGGAGATAAGCTGTTCATTCTCTGCACCCCAACTGCCCTGACTGGGATAGGAATTATCAGCCATCATGGGCTTCTCCCATTGCACAGTCGATCTATTATATCCTCCCGGCCAGGTAAGGCAGCACTCCCTACCCAGTCAGGACACTGGTCCCTCCGTATCGCCATTCACAAGGTTAAACTTACTAATCATGGTGCAAAGTTCTTTGTATTGATTAGTACATGCAAGTAGTGAAAAGACAAAAATGACCTCATGAACCTACAAACCTTCTTGAGACCCTGTGGCTTGGATTTGGTGATTTTAGAAAGTGGAAAGATGTAAAATTACTTATAAACGTAAGAAGGGGTAACATTGGCCAACTTCAATCAAATACTTACAAAGAATTCCTGTTAATTCAGTCTTCTCATACTGAAATGCAATGTCCAGAAGCCAATGAAAAGGTAAATCAAACGTCAGGTAAATGAAAAGTTAAAACCGTTGCCAGTAAGCCAAGGGTGATTATTTTTAGATTGTCATGTATTAGACCTCCGCAGCTGGAGATCAGCGGTACCTCATAAAGAGCATGATGTGACTCCCTAATGTACACGCTAGCTTTTTTTATCATCACTGCGTTGCACAAGACATTTTCTCTTCCTGTGGTGTTGACTTCCTCTTTCTAACTTTGAAATACTGTATTTTCACATGTGGTCCCAAGCATTCAGATATTTCCTTTACATTTCTTTGTTGTCTCTTCACTTGACCAGCTATGCCAAACCTCAGCATTGTGTTGACCTGCCTCATCTGCCTGCTGGTTGGCCGTGTTTGTCAAGGTACCGTAAGTGAAAAACATCTGAGGAGTAACCGGTTGGTGTGGGATGGGAATGAGGGGGTGAGAGAAGGTGACAAAGAGAGCAGACAGTGACTGTGTGTGGCTGGACGTGGCAGCTTGTCACCTCAGTGAAATCATACATCATTCTGCTTTACTGGGACTTGTTACGGCCAACTCTAAATCCACTCGGAGCAGATGACTTAATCGAGTCGTGTCACCGTTACCTGCCTTTTGTGATTAAGTCACCTGGGTTTGTGGGTGGCAGGCAAATTAAAAAAAATGCTGGTTTGGGGTAGAGAGAGGGGAGAAGGACTTGAGTTTAACAAGGTGAGGTATGGACAGTTAGGGTTGGATGGTCTGGCGTTGGCTGTTTTTGTGGTTGTTACAAGAAAATGTAATTGTTCTTAACGTAGACATCCTGGTGGCAACTGGTCATTGAACTATTTGAATTGTGGAGTGTGTCTGGCCGTGTAGATTCTGCAGAGCTTGATAGCCAAGTTAGGGCTGTCCTCCTACCTTACTTCTCTTTTGGTGTGTAACTGCCTCCATTTTGTGTATTTTTTTTATTAAATGGAGTCTGTTTATTTAGATGTTTTGGTTTCTTTTTTTGTGTGTGTGTATGCCTTTCTCCCTGTCTCATTTCCATAGGAGTCTTCTTCTTCTTCTTCTTCTTTTGGCTGCTCCCGTTAAGGGTCGTCCACAGCGGACCATCTTCTACCTTATCTTTCTTTCCTCGTCATCTTTTTCTGTCACACCCATCACCTGCATGTCCTCCCTCATCACCTCCATAAACCTTCTCTTAGGCCTTCCTCTTCTCCTCTTTCCTGGCAGCTCTATCCTTAGCATCCTTCTCCCAATATACTCAACATAAAAATCCTTAAAGAGATCTCTGTAATATCTTTTTGGCTTCTCCTCAGCAACAAAATATGAAAAATGGAGACTTTCTATTTTGAGGTTGCAAATCCCAAATTTGATCACATTTTTGATATTTCTGGAAGATCTGCTCCAAGAAGGTCAAAAATTAAAACTTTACAGCACAAGCAGGTGGAGCATGTTTTTAGACAGTTTCAGGGTCAGGGATTATGAATAGGATGTGGTTTGGATTTTTGATCCTTAACTAGCCTTCTGTGGACCTCGAAAAGGAGGAAAAATGTCCAATTTCTATTACAAATGAAAATATTTGGAGTTTAAAAATTGAAATTGAACACACATTTTAATATGTTTAATCTTTGGCACAACTATTTGTGCTATTTACATTTTCTCATAGGAATGAAAAATCCAAAAGGAGATCTCCTTCATATATTTTTGGTTTCTCCTCAGCAACAATGAAGTCAGAAAGAAATAAAATGGAGACCTTGGCTTTTGCCTCCTTCTATATTGAGGCTGCAAATCACACATTTGATCACATTTTTGATATTTGGTTCTTAACTGGTAATCCTCACCAAGGCCATCTTAACAGCATCATAGGCATCCAGGCAAAGTAGAGCACTGGGGTCCCTGTTTTGATAGCTAAACAGAAACATACAATGGCATCAGAACAAAACATTGGCACCTATGCTCGTGGGGCCCCCACTGCCCACTGTGCCCATGCATTAAAACAGTCCTGATTCTCACCATTTAAGGGCCACCCCAAGAAGGTCAAAAATGAAAACTTTCCAGCATAAGCAGGTGGGGCCTCTTTTTAGACAGTTTCAGGGTCAGGGATTATGAAAAAGATGAGATTTGGATTTTTGATCCTTCACTAGCCCTCTGTGGACCTTGAAAAGGAGCAAAACTGTCCAATTTCTTTTACAAATGAAAATATTTAGACTTTAAAAATTGAAATTGAACACACATTTTAATATGTTTAATATCTGACACAACTATTCATATTATTTACATTCTCTCAAAGGAATTAACAATCAAAAAATTGATCTCCTTCATATCTTTTTGGATTCTCCTCAGCAACAATGAGATCAGAAAGAAATGAAATGGAAACTTTTTCTTTCACCTCTTGCTTCTTAGATGGTTCTCCTGAAAAAAAAATGATGACATACCGCTTAGAATTAAGGCCAAAACAGTTCTATCTTGGTCTCATCAGACCAGAGAATCTTATTTCTCACCATCTCAGAGTCCTTCAGGTGTCTTTTAGCAGACTCCATGCGGGCTGTCATGTGTCTTGCCTCTCCTCAGTGTATGGAGACAACCAGGCACTGCTCATCACTTGTCCAATACAGTCCCCACAGTGAAGCATGGCGGTGGCAGCATCATGCTGTGGGGGTGTTTTTCAGCTGCAGGGACAGGACGACTGGTTGCAATCGTGGGAAAGATGAATGCGGCCAAGTACAGGGATATCCTGGACAAAACCTTCTCCAGAGTCCTAAGAACCTCAGACTGGGCCGAAGGTTTACCTTCCAACAAGACAATGACCCTAAGCACACAGCTAAAATAACAAAGGAGTGGCTTCACAACAACTCTGTGACTGTTCTTGAATGGCCCAGCCAGAGCCCTGACTTAAACCCAATTGAGCATCTCTGGAGAAACCTAAAAATGGCTGTCCACCAACGTTTACCATCCAACCTGACAGAACTGGAGAGGATCTGCAAGGAGGAATGGCAGAGGATCCCCAAATCCAGGTGTGAAAAACTTGTTGCATCTTTCCCAAGAAGACTCA
>JANRMT010062856.1:102568-116281 GCA_026402145.1 Polypterus bichir lapradei
TGATTCAAAACAAATCACAGCCAAGGTGGGCATATGTCACTCTTGTTAAGGTCACTGCTAGGTTTACAACTTTGTTTCAAGCCAATACATTGGCTCCCTATAACAGTGCATATTAAGTTTGTCACATGCATGTGCATGGGGAGCAACCTAAAGGCTTAGGTGAGTATAATTTACCACCAAGACATGTGGGGGTGCTGTCTAATAACATTCTCACTTCTCCATCCCCCGTACAGAAAGGAAGATTGACACTTCTCCCACTCTGACATCACTTCCGGGTTCAGGCCACCGGGACCCACTTCTCCCTCCCAGAATTCCACATAAGAAGAAACTACACCATCTTGGACAGACTAAGTGAGATTTAATGAAGTTTCATTACTGCGCTCTAACACGCATTTTGTTTTACGGCTTTTGTGTACTGCAATATATAGAGGTTTGCCTTTATGTGCCCCAGACCCTTTATCTTGTGCCTTTTGTCTTTTTACAAGTTCTAATCCTTGACGCTTGCCTACAGAGTAGTCAGCATAATTATATATGGAGACACTTGTGTGGTCCTATGCTCCTTCTTGCCCGCTCAGGTCTGCTGATGAATGGCGTCTGGTGATACCACCTGTGGGTGGCATCAGATCTTAATGCAGACTCTTGTAAGGTGCAGTTTCTGGCTGGTGGAACAAGCTGCCCACCTCCATTTAGGCTGCTGACTCCCTCAACGTGTTTAAGAAGATTCATCTCTTGTTTGGTGAATCTCTACGTGTTTTGTAATGTAATTTAATGTAATGTGATGATCAGATTTGTACCCTTGTCCTGTTACACTTGTTCCCAAGCAGTCCCCCATACTGATGTTTACTCGCTTATGTTGACTTCATTTGTAAGTCACTTTGGACAAAAGAGTCTGCTATGCAAACTAATGTAACATTTATATCCCTGCATACATTTATCTATTTTTTTTTCTGAGTAAAGGTGGCAGCTATTCAGATAACCCCTAAATGGCACTAAGTGTATGAACATTCACATTGTTAGTCAGCTCCCAGTTTACCTTTATGTGCCGTTTATGTCATTAAGCCCAAGTTTTATACTTCTGGAGAATACTAAATACCACACCATATCATTTTCCAGCCACCAGGGGGCTGAAGCCTATCCCAGTAACCATAAGGCACATCACAGGGCACAAGGAAAGACCAACCTGTGAATAGGGTGCCAGTCCATCATACGGTGAACACACTCATACAAGCGCACACTAGTGCCAGTTTAGTGACACCAATGTACATTCACTGATTCTCAAAAACAGTCCTTTGATAAAATTGTGCTAAAGATAAATGTTCCTTATTAAAAACGCTGTATAAAGACAAACAAACCTAAACCCATGACCCAGGAGGTGAGCTCTTCCAACCCTTTCTTATTATTTTGTTTCTGCTCAAATCATTTCCAGCACTGCATTTGTAACCAAGACTTAATAAACTGTTCTCATGTTCCTGTTCTTACCCAAATGCCTTCTCCCTGTCCATTTCTTCTCCAGTTCTCTTTGTTCACAGCCCAAAAAAGGAAAGCGTTGATCAACACAAACAGACCCAACTTTACCAAAATGAAGATGACCCACAATGGGGCACCAGGACCTGAAGAGAAAAACGATTACAATGTTCATTTTCTCTTCTAGTAAAGCAGGGTGCAAAGTCAGGGAAAGAATTTAAAAACTTGAAGAGGGCAGCAGTCTGTTACAGGTGTTGTGGGGTACAAAATCTGTACATTTTGCTCTGTATTTCCATTATATTTTCTTCAAGACAGAACAACAGATGAACTAAATTCAGGACACATCAAAGCATTCCCTCTTCCCAGCTGTACCTCACTTTTAAAACAGCTGTTCCAACAAAGAAAGGAAGACATGCTGGTGCCTAATTAGTTTATAACCTGGGCATCTGGGACAACAAGTAACTAAATTTCTTTACAGCCTGGGAAAGGAAGACATGCCAGTAGGTATTAAGCAACATCAAAAAAGTTTTATTGTTTGGGAAAATGGGCAGTGGATTCATTCATCATATTGACAGCCAGCCAATCAGAATATCCAACAATCACATCTTGCAAAAACCCCCTGTAGAATTTTATAATAAATATGCCTCGTCTGAAGAGCAGCATAGGAGGAAGGAAGAAGGGATGAAGACAACAGGAGAAGAGAACAGAGTGGCATCAATGTGTGGCCGTTTCCATCTGATTGTCAGAAAAGCGTCATGATCAACTACGAGTGCTAAGATCTCTAGCTGCCTGCGACATTCATCCTTGTCATCTTTACTCTTTTGTAAACTTTTTCTAAATACTGTATATATCCAGACTTTACTATCATGGGCGGAGAGGTGGCTCTGAGGCTAGAGATCTGCACTGGCAACTGTAAGGTTGCTGGTTCAAATCCCGTAAATGCCTAAAGGTAATCTGCTCTGTTGGGCCCTTGAGCAAGTCCCTTAACCTTCAGTTGCTCCATCCTGGGTATGATGTTAATCTGCATGCATCCCTGCATGTATGCCCTCCAACCTGCAGGGAAAAACTTGGGGGTTGGTGGCAGAATTGGCACTCCAGCCACCATAAAAAACCTCACACTGGTTCCACTCCATCTGAACTAGTGTGGTGCTGAGGTATCACCCGTTGCATGGCAGCACTCAGGTCCTAATCAGGATCCGGAGTTGATTTGTCGTGTGGTGGATGTGACAATACACTGTATCAGCATGTGCTCCTAACACTCTCTCTCTTTACTATCAGTCATATTTTATATTATTCTTTGTTCTACTGTTATTATTATTCCTGTAATAAATAACATGCTCGTTTTAACTTTCTGTGCTTTGTCTTCATGTCTAGAGTGATTGAAGTAATAAGGTCGATTTCCTTGAACACCTGGTGCAGCCGGAGGTTTGCCATACGCTCCGTGCTGTGAGGTTTATTAAGGCTGAGGGTGACAGCTCCACCCAAAAGTAGGGAACAGTGCGTAAAGTAAGGCATTCTTGGCTGATAAATGATAAATAATTCTGGTTGATTTTGTGACTTCTCTCATTGTGCTAAGTATCATAGTTTGCTTGTGGTACCGATTTATTTGCAAGAATCAGAATGAAACATCAGTGGGCCAAGGGGAGGGGGCGGTCCCTCTTCACTCACGCGCCAGCCTTGGGGCGTAACTTACCTACGCTTAGCTATCAAACGAGAGAACTACTTAATGGATTTAGTATGGGTTTTTTTACTAAAATTTGCTTGAATATTCCGGTTGATTTTGCAACTTTTCTCATTGCGCAATGTATCATAGTTCACTTGCGGGTACCGATTTATTTGCATGAATCTGAGAGAAACGCAACAGGCCGGGGCCCTCCTCACTCATGTGCCAACGTAGGGTAGTATCTTACCTCCGCTTAGCTATTGTAGAAGAGAACTACTTAATGGATTTTGTTTGTTTTTTTTTCTAGAATTTGCTTGAACATTCCGGTTGATTTTGCGACTTCTCTCATTGCTCTATGTATCATAATTCGCTTGCGGGACTGATTTATTTGCGTGTATCTGAGAGAAACGCAATGGGCTGGGGCCCTCCTCACTCATGTGCCAGGCTAAGGTGTATCTTACCTCCACTTAGCTAGCGTACAAGAGAACTACTTAACGTATTTAGATTGGGTCTTTTTCTATAATTTGCTTGAACATTATGTTGATTTTGCGACTTCTTTCATCGTACTAAGAAAAGAATCATCATTCCCTTGCAGGAGCGATATATTCGTGCTTATCTAAGACAGAGGCTGTGGGCCAAGGGGAGTGGGAAGTGAGACTTCTGGAGTGTGTGTCGGTCTACCTCTGTGTTTTGGAGCGTACCTTGCCTCCACTTAGCTAGCAATACCTTTATATTTATAGATTTTTAAAGTTTGTCCTGTTCCACTACTGCATGGGCAGTGCCACGGGGGACAGCTATTATATATATATATATATATATATATATATATATATATAGTGGAACCTCGGTTCACGAACGTCTCGGTTCATGACCAAAAAGCTCGCTAAACTTTTGCCTTGGTTCACAACCACACACTCGGTATACGAACAAGCCAGTTTCTTTTGCCTGCCTGCCTGCCTGAGCTGAGCTGAGCTGAGCAGAGAGAGAGAGAGAGAGCAAGAGCGAGCAAGCACGTGCCTGCTGGGGTGGGGGAGGAGGAGATTGCTGCACGTGTTTGCCGAACAAGCCAGTTTCCCTTGCCTGCCTGAGCTGAGAGAGAGAGAGAGAGAGAGAGAGAGAGAGAGAGAGAGAGCAAGAGCGAGCGAGCACGTGCCTGCTGGGGAGGGGGAGGAGGAGGAGGAGGAGATTGCTGCACGTGTTTGCCTGCCTATCTGCAGGCAGTAAGTGAACCATCCCCCCAATTCCACGTGCCTGCTGGGGAGGGGGGTGAGGAGGAGGAGGAGGAGATTGCTGCACGTGTTTGCCTGCCTATCTGTAGGCTGTAGTGCAAGCGCACCATCCCCCTCACCGCAGGCAGGCTGAGAGAGAAAGAGAGCTGCCTGGCTTTGTTCATTGTTTTCAATAAGACATGCACTCTCTTTGTGCTCTACAGTATTTCGTGTGCTTTTGCAGTTAACTATGGCTTCTGAGCAAGTGAATAGTGGTGAGAAGAAAGTTTTGAAGAAAATTGAAATCGAAGTAAAGAAAGAAATTACAAGAGGTGGAAAAACTGTTTACCAGTTTACTCATTTACCAATCTGAGAACCCTCGTGCTTTCAAGCAGCACAATGTAAACAAAGCCAGACTGCCAGTAATGTGGGGGGCAAACATGAAGGGTTGGGTCACAAGAACTTTGTTTTTGGAATGGTTGCATGAGGCTTTCACTCCCACCAGCTAAAAGAACCAGAAAACCAAGAAATCACAAGAGAGAAAACACCTGAAGGAAAACACTTCATGCCAGAACTCGACTCATGCAAGGTTAGTTTTCTTGGTGGTTTTTGTATTACGGATTTTTCAAAAGTTAATTTTTCAGTTCATAACACGATTTGTTGCAATGTTACTTTTTTCAAATGTTCGCTTTTTTCCCTGTGCTTAAAACTCATGAAAGTGTATACAGATGGAGTTTTTTATAGCGCGATTAGGTGCAATGTAACTTTTCTCTTTTTTTCCAATGTTCCTTTTTTTCCGCTGTGCTTAAAACTCATTTTAAAAAAAATGCTGCGCCAGCACGTGCTACAGAGAGATTAGAGAGCACGGGCAGCTGACAGGGAAGGGATGGGGGGAGGATAGTGGGTGGGTGGTGTGTGTGTGTGTGTGTGTGTGTGTGCGCGCTACAGAGAGAGAGAAAGAGAGCGCGTGAGCCAGCCTGCTTCTGTAGCTGAGGGAGGGAATGGCTTTGGTGGTGTATGGTGTGTGTGCTACAGAGAGAGAGAGAGAGAGCGCGAGCGAGCCAGCTTGTGTAGCTAAGCAGGGAGCCTGGGTGTTTTGTGTCAGTGTTATTCAATGTTTTTACATTAGTTTACTATTACACTGTGGATTCTATGGTGTAATTAACTATATTTGTGCTTAATCTTTACATATATTTACATATTTACATACGGTTTGTACGGTCTGGAACGGATTAATTGTATTTACATACAATCCTATGGGTGAAACTGCTTCGGTTCACGACCAAAGTTCTGGAACGAATTATGGTCGTGAACCGAGGTTCCACTTGTGTGTGTATATATATATATATATATATATATATATTTATGTATTTATTTATTTATACACATTCTTTTTCTCTGTGTTTCTGTGTTTTTGTAGAAGATTTCAAGTTGCCATCGAACTTTCCTTTTGTTTCTTGTATTCATAAAATTGTAACCATATACCTCTCCTGTACTGTTCCAATTCAATTTGAAAAAATCACCCCAATGGCCCAATGGACTTTATGAAAAGTGGTATAAAGAAAAACGCCATTGTGCTCTGCAGAACAAAAATCATTGATGCATCTGTACTGTATTAGTATCCCTGTGTGACGGCCAATATTTGTGTCTTACATCTTCTCAACGCGGTACACTGTACATCCGACTGCTTGACACAGAGTGTCAGAGTACAGAAACGTGACAAAATGGAAGTGACAATTAGCTCAGTTGTAGCCATTTGGCCATGGAGACACTTTACTGGATTACCTGTAGACAGCGGGATGCTGTCGGCTGCAGTCATATTTTCCATGTAGGTGACCACACAGGTGAACCGCGTTCTCTGGCCTGCCGTGGTGAAGTCTATAGAGCTGTTTGTTGTGAACATCCTGTTGGTATTTGTCATTTTCTCATGAAGTGTGAAGCTCAGTGTCTGGCCCACCAATGGCTGTTCGGTTTTGATGACGTCTGAGTGAAGCTGTGTGATCATACAGGTGAACTTGGTGCTGGTAGGCAGATTGACTTGGGTGGTCGTCTCAGTTCCTTCTTCATCTGTTACTGAAAGAGAAGATCAGTAGGCACGCATGTAAAGTTATATATTAAGTGGCAGTGGGCAGATTTACTGATACGTGAGGAGAGCAGTCAAACATAGATAGTGCCTAATAAGCCCTGATTGGAATCTTTTTGAACATCGATAGAAGGAACAGAAACATGTCGTCTGCAGAAGGAGGGCCTCCTTCAAACCTGGGCCGGTTGGAGCCGTTTGATAAGGAGGAGTGGACTGAACGATCTCTGGACAGATGCAGAAGTCTCACGGAGGGCTCCCATCAGTTTTATTTGTGTTATCATTTTGAAATATTCTGTTGAATCAAAACTCTTTCTGTTAAATACGGAATAAACAATGATGGATGCCAATTATATTGGTCAGTTTCAAGTTATTTCAGAGACAATTGTGGGTTCTTTGTTTTTCTCGGAGGAGTATCAACAAATTTGTCCACTTCTGTGTATTCCTTCTTTCTATCCATCCATGCATTGCCAAAGTCACCTTAAGCTTTAGGTCATAAGGGTTAAAGTCTTACCCAGAAGTACCAAGTGCACCCATGGATGAGGCATCAGCCCATCACTAGTGCTGACCAGCGAACTTCACCAAAGCGAATTGGCTGCATTCATGTTCGCCCTTCTTCATCGAATTACGAGTATTTACTAATAATTCATCTGGTTTAGGAGATCTTTTTCCCAGGCGCCCCATAATGCTTTCCGAGGCCAGCGAGACATCCCCATGTTGTGACCGCCCCCCGGGTGTATAATGCTGATCATTTACATTACAGACCTTGTTAGACTTACCGTATAGTCCCACGTATGAGTCGGGTCTTGAAACTCAAAAAATCGATCATAAAATCAGACCCCGACTTAGACGCTCGTTCAAAACTGCGACACTACATTTTTTTTTGGTTACATGTTCTTGTTCCCTCCAATCTCACACCAGTTTCTCAGACGCATTGAATTTTGTTGCAGCAGTGCAGGTACCAAATTCTTTCACTACTTCGGCGATGTTACATTTAAAACCAGCTTCATATTTTCTTCTGATCGAACACTCCATCGTAGATAAGGGATGCTCTTACGATAAAGGTGTATGAGGGTGTGAGATACAAAAAAAACACAAAACAGTGCAAACGTCGCTTTACGTCACAATAGATAGCAAACAAAGGCCGTGTGCTCTGTGGTTACTTTCTCAGGTGGGCGTTAGCATATCAGAATCTCCTGTACCAATAGCGTGAGTTTTCCGCATTCGACCTCTACAACTGACATTATAAAATATTAGAAATTATACAGTAAAATCAAGCCCTGACTTATCCGCAGGAGAACTTATCTGCAAGTATATCTGGTAGGTAGTGGTAGAACAGAAAAGTAAATAACGCAAGTTCTTGAAACTTTATTTTTATGAAACTCATATATCATAAGTAACGAGTTCTATCTGCTTGTCACCAGATGTGCAGGTCAATCATCATGTTCCACATCAGTATTAGAGAAAGAGGCGCGTGCCCTATGCATGCATAATTAGCCACGTGGAGATTAAAACCAAAGATTGAAGGAGCCAGACGTCCAACAACACAGGAGACTCTGTCAAATAATAACAATAACAAAAGACTTATGACTATTTACAAAATGTTTCTTTGTTTCCGAAAGAAAAAAAGTGCAAAACACCAGCAGAGACAGTTTGGAGAGTCTTCAGCAAGACTTCCAAGAAGTAGAATGAGCCAGCGTTTCCATCATGACATGCTACTTTGGATTTTCTGCCTTCTCCCTATCAATTGCACATTACAAAACAACCCTAACAAATACAGTCACGCTGGTCTGATCTGCTGAAAGGCAGGCTTTTCTCCTAAGAGCAAATTTTTGGGTCTGTTGGAGAACTTTAAGAGACACTGAAAAATGAGAGACTGACACCCACCTTTCACAGTCATGTTGATCCCCGGTCCTGAGGTGTACGGTTTCTCCTCATCTGCCTTTGTGTATTTCACACAGTAATACTCTCCTGTGTCATTGACTCTGACTTATCTTATTGTGATGCTGTAGTTGACAGTTGGGTTCTCCATCATCCAAGTCACTCGAGGGTCATTGTGATCACCTCCTTTGGGGACTTCTGAATAGAAGTGTGTGCGCTCGCTGCCAGCCCCTTTGTACCATCTCACCGGTCCCACTGGAGTCTCACTTGTCATCGTGCACACTAAAGTGACGTTACTTCCCTCCTCTGCTTCCACTTGACCCTGAGGCTGGGAGATGTTCAGCCCTGCAACATCAAAATGAAAGGGAGACTGAAGGGAGCATGCCATGTCAATTCAACACCGTACTGATATACGGTGAGATCAGCTAAAGCACATAATTACAAAAATCAGGAGTGGTCTCCTCTCGACTTTCTCATATACTCAGATATGGGGATGGATATTTGAGGAGTAAACCACAAGCCAATGATTATATTTTTCTAATATGTACATTAAAGAAACATCAACAACAAATCAAATCAAATTAATAATATATTGAACAATTATTATAAAATTAAAGTTTAATAAACCAGACCCTGCAGCTGCATGAATAAAATATTTGCCATGATAGTTTTATTTAGGCGAACAATTCAGGTAAATGACCACTTTCAGGAAACGGATGTGTGTCAAAAGTTGCAAGAGACTTTAGTAATGTGTGTAATGTAATACTCGTACACAAAATTTAATTTACATAAAGCAAGTACCACTTCCAGTTAGCGGAAATAACTCAAAAGTTGACAGAAATCTACGTTTTGCACCTAATACTTGTATGCAAAATTTAGTTGACCTAAATGAAAGCGTACTCAAGTTATCGTGTTTACATACACACATAAAGACAATTCCAAAAATGTTTTTTTTCAGACTTAGGAAGGTCTAAAAAGTCGAGATTCATCAAAATCTTGACATTGAATTTTTGGACGATTCCAGTACTTTCCCTATACTTTGTATATGAGAAAGTAAAAATGTTACGAGTCTAACTAAAAAAGCAGTGTGTATCTTATATACAACCATCTAAACATGGAAGTGCGTGTGTTTGTCTGTCTGGCCCGGAAGTGAAAGGTGGAGTTGGTGTAGTTAGGGTAAGGGTTTCTCCTCCGAGGATACACAAGTGGTCCAGCAAATCGGCAAAACGAAACCTCCTAGGAGAGAATCGCCCAGAGGAGTTCCTTTCAATTACCTGACATCTCTACATTTCAATTTTTTTTCTGATTATTTCAATAGTTTCTAGGACCCTTTTTACAATAAGGGTTTACACAGCTAGTAATATATAAACATTGATAAAGTAAAGAAGTTTAAACTTTTGATCTTTTGAATTGATGCAGTTGCTCTTCCGCTCTCTGGCTGCTCTCGTTAGGGGTCACCATATCATTTTCCAAAAAAACATCAAACAAAAATCAAAACAAGAATCTAAAAACTAAACATCGAATAGAGAGGACAAGAGGGTCCCGACTGTAACTAAATAACCTTTTCAATTCTTTAACCTCTTGATGTTAACCCTGAGCGTCCATTGGGCTTGATATTCCATGTAAAAAATGGTTAACCCTGAGGAGGGAGTAGCGAAACCTGAGGAAACCTGTTCTGATGGCATGTACAGAGTTAAGCCCACATAACACTCAGGACAGTATTCTGTTACTATCTTGTGGATGAAATAACATTATTCTTCAGAATGATCAGGGATTCTTCTGTATGTTCTACCACTCTATGGTAGCTCATCAGCATTCATGTGTTGAGCAGAAGCTCACCAGTGTGTGTCCAGTGCGTTAAGCTAGTTTTAGAACAAACTGAAAGTGAACCATTTATTGAATCAAGCGATAGTGACGACAATGTGAATTGGTCTTCAAACCATGACATAGCCAGTTAAACTGATGCACACGACACTTGTGGCCAACAGGGAGCCCACCAACTCCCCAAACCTGATAGAAATAGACATGGACACAAGATCAGCACAACACCCACCTTTTATTTACAAGGGGGAAACACTTTTCCTTCGTTCCTGCATAGCAAGCATAGTTCCAGTTCTAAAGCACAAGATACATCACAGCAATGCCTTTTCTTCTTTCTTCTTCACTTTTTTTCTTTCTCTCTCACTCTCTCTGCCTCCACTTCTCCTGGCAAGCTTCATCCCTCCTCCGTCTAACTCTGGCTCTCTGAATGGAGGCAGCTGGATACTTTTATACTGCACCTGGGAGTATTTCTTGTGGCCCATTACGGTGATGGGGAAAGCAATTGAAAGTAGGGCTCCGCAGTCCATGAGGGCACCCATGAAACCTAACAGGGCTGTACTGAACTCCAACTCCCATGGAGCTCTGTGGGAATCCAAGGCACTGCTGCAACACAGGGTGGCTGCTATCTAGCCCGCCAGGAGAGATAATGCCCCGAGCACGCTCTCTCCCCTGGTCCTTCCAGTATGCAGGTGTCCCAGCTGAGTCAGGGTGCTGGCCATCTGCCACACACTGGACGACCAAACTTCAGTGACATGCTTGGAGAATTTGTTCATGTGAGGGCTTCAGTTTGGTGCAAATTCCTGCATGGCAAAAATGCTAAATGGTTGCTATCAAGGAAAAGAAATAGAAAGACACTAGCACACAATAACTCAAGCGGCCCATCAATTGTGCAGATCAGGTACTGACGTTCTACCCTCTCATGGAAAAACACTAGAAAAATAATATGTGCCAGTTGTGATGCTGTGTCACATGTGTCACACAAAGGACATGTACTAAATCTGCAGCAGTGCAGCCGTGGACAGTAGGCAGGCCTTTCTTATTTCAATTATGTTGCCATTTATGGTATTTGTGTGTTTCTTGTACACGTAGTAACACTTTTTCTTGTTGGAAAAAGACATTTTCTAGCCATGTTTTTGCTGAGGGGGAAACATAACGCTAAGTAGATTACATCTTTAGACCTTTTGGCAAGTGTGGTGTTATGGATCCACAGCTCGCTGAGCAAAGGCTGTTTTTTTAAATAAATATTCACCGTACTCGTGGCGGCTTCGTGAGGGGGCGTAGTGGTCGTAGCAAGCCGCAGGGCAATCTGCGGTGTGGGTGCAGAGGTGATGGACTGCCCACATCGGTGATTGTTCCCGTGGCTAATGTGCTGCAGCTGCTATGGCCCCTCGCTGTATAAAAGAAGTGCGAGTCGGTTGGAAGAAAAAAGAACGAGAGAAAGGAAAAGAGAGGACGGAGGTTACAGGGAGCGAGCGAACAAGTCGGTGCAAGAGAGAGAGAGAGAGAGAGACACACGGAAAGTGTGGGCGAGCAAGTGAAAGTGGCCGCGGAAGGCCGGAAAGACAGCGGGAGTCAGGAGGCTTGGTCGTGGATTACCCAATGTGAGCGTCCTGGCCGTTGGATGTAAACCAAGTCTCGGGACTAGGATGAGTGCCATCCCGAAGCCAGGGATCGGGAGGTCTCCAGACCCATGTGGATGTGATTGAAAAGGGCAGCTGCAGAGAGCGTCTCGCCTGCTGCAAAGCCTAGTCGGGAGAAGCAGGTGAGACGCTTGCATAGAAAAGCACCAGGCTTGTCATTGTTGTTTTATTTTAAAGACTGCTTCCGTAGGAACATTTTAACCTCTGGTTTTAAGAATTGTTTTGGTAGTGTTTTTTTAACCTCCACGTTTTTCTTTTGTTGGATTATTTATTGAACTTTGGATCACTGCACTTTATTTGGACACTGTTTGTTGACTATTTTAATAAAAGCACTTTTGCACTTTTTGAACCATTCCCTTGCTCAATTGTTATTGCCTCCACTGTCTAGCTCATCGGTGACATTACCGACGGTGTTGGGTTGAAGGGCTCCCGAACAGCAGATGGGAGCGTGGAGCCGAACCCACATCGTCACAGTAAGTGCCCAGTAGGCTCAATCATCGATTGAATGCCACGGCCTATCTGAGTATCGTTGCTGGCAACATGCATCCCTTCGAGGTCACAATTTACCCATCTTCTAATGACTATTTCTAGCATAATAATGCTTCCTTGCGATAAAACCTTCATAAACTAGACATGTAGAGGATTATTATTCTCTTCAATGAACCCAAACTGCCACATCACCCACTGTATAAAATGAATTAAGATTGTCTATGCAAGGCAGAATTCCCCAGAGGGCTGGGTGGTCCTTTGACCTGGAGCCCTTACAGATTTTGTTTTTTTTTTTTTTCTGCAGAGCTACTGTATATACTCGAACATAAGCCAAGGTACCTAAATTTACCTACAAAAACTGGAAAACCTTATTGACTCGAGTATAAGCCTAGGGTGGGAAATGCAGCATCTACTGGTAAGTTTCGATTATCAAAATAAATACCAATAAAATTACCGTACATTAATTGAGGCATCAGCTCATTAATTGAGCACACAGCCCGGAATGAGTCTCACAGAGGCTGCACAGCACCACACAGAGCCCGCAGCAGTTCTTTTACTGCCCGCAGACCAAACCAGGTACAGTGGAACCTCGGGTCACAATCGTAATTCGTTCCGAAACTCTGGTCATAACCCGATTTGGTCGTGACCCGAAGTCATTTCCCCCATAGGATTGTATGTTGTGACAGATAGGGGGCGCTATTGCTCCCTTGAACACCTGTCCAAGACTGCAGACACCAGGTAAAAGTCCAAAAGTAGACTATATTTATTAACAACAGTGCACAAAGCACCCTCCTCTCCACAATACTCATTAATACACACAAACAAATACTGAATAATCAATCCAGCACTCCCAGACGCATTGCCCTTCTACCACCCAGCTCTGCTCGCCGTCTGGGAGCTCCCACAGTCCTTTTATATTCCCTGACCCGGAAGTGTTCCCAATCCCCAGTCCATGTGATTCTTTATTACTTCCGGGTGATAAGTAACATTGCAACAATGCACACTACGAACCAATCGCTGTAAACAGAAGTGAAGTGGACATTAAAATCCAATAGAAAAAAGTCTTCATTAAATACAACGAGGTTAAAACAAGGCTCGAATCAATCTCTTTAAAGACAAGCCCAGTGCATTCTTTAACTGCCTTCTCAGCCTTATACAGCTAGCACTCTCTCTCTCTCTCGCTTGCGTGTGTGTGTCTGTCTCTCTCTTTCTGTTGCTCACTGCACAGGGAATGCACAGGGAGAGATTGAACACGTGCTGATTGGCAGGGGCAGTGGGACCTGACTCGAATATAAGCCAAGGGTGACGTTTTTCAGCACATTGTGGGTGCTGAAAAACTCGGCTTATATTCGAGTATATACAGTATTTTATTTTTGTCTTCTATCCACCCTGGCCAACTGACTATATCATTAGACTATCCTTTAGAGACTATATATATATATATATATATATATATATATATATATA
>JANRMT010062856.1:119433-131451 GCA_026402145.1 Polypterus bichir lapradei
TCACAAAACAATTACTGTATATTGACAATCATGTTACGTTATTTTTATAATGTTCCCTTTTCTTTTTCATAGCTTCCTTAACACACTACGTCTCCGCTGCGAATATATATATATATACCTCGATCTAGATACTCTCGAAGAGATAAGCCACACCGTGGCGCAATTGTAGAGGCTTCGCCTCTATCGCCTACATCCGAGGTTCGATTCCCGAGAGGGGATGTACTGAGTATGTACGCGTGCTTCTTGGTTCATTTTAACCTCGCATCTTCTTGGTTTGAGACTTATGAAAAAATATGCGGTTAACGCAGAATCATGTTACGTTATTTTTAAAATCTTTCCTATTCTTAGCACAAGCACAGCTGAGAAGCTTCGATGCCTGTACTCCATAACAAAAAATAACGCATTTAATCACATTTTCAATTCCAAGCAAAGGGGAACTTTTGTCAATGCATGATTTCCTGGTACATCGATTACACTGATGCACACATCACAGCTACAAAAATGTTAGAGTCGGAATGAAGCGCGTTCCTACGACTGATCAGAGGAAAATTCAAAAAACTACCCGAGCGAAGCCTTGATAAAAGCATGGTTTTGTGCACAGTGAAAAGCAAGCAAAATTAGATGCATTACAGAAAGCGGACTTTGTGGCTCTTACTGGGGATCATTGGACTTCCGTGACCGTTAGTAATTCTAATTACATCTAATTACAAAATGTTCAATGATCACACTGTTTTAGCCTAATGTACAAAATAATTTTGGCTAAGGTTACTCAGAGTTTAAAGATTAAGTTGGTCAAATTACCTTTTATGTTTCTGACTTATTTTTTTAAGAAGAAAAACTGCACTTTATGTTGAAATTTTGATTATTATTATTTAAAGACAATACCATTTTGAAAATGTACTTAAAGTACTTAAACTACCACTTTATTTTTAAGTCTGCCCAATTTTAACCAGGGATGATATTTTTGTTTCTGTTTTGAATTCAAATGCAGTTTAAAAGCATTTTTTTTTTCAGAAATTAAAAGAGCTTGAGTTTACAATATTCATGTCCATGTCTATTATTTGATTCTGTCGCCCACTAAAACCCTTTTAAATTAAAAAAACACATTTGCGATTTGGGACAAATTTACGTGTGCGATTACATACGATTAATCAAGATTAATTATTACACAGCCTCTAATTAATTGGATTAATTTTTTTAATCGAGTCCTACCCCTAATATATATATGTAGATATATATGTAGATTTGTATATATATATGTGTATATACAGTATATATGTAGATATGTATATGTGTATATATGTATATATATGTGTGTGTGTTTATATATATGTGTATATATGTATATATATGTGTGTGTGAGTGTATATATATATGCCAGCAACACTCATGACAACGACAAAACAATTACATTAACAATCATGTTATGTTATTTTTAAAATATTTCCTTTTCTTTTTCATAACTTCTTTAACATACTACTTCTCCGCTGCGAAGCGCGGGTATTCTGCTAGTTTTATATATTTGTGTATTTGGTGTGTTTCATTTTTGGTGTGTTACATCAGTGATCAGCTCTGAGGCTTTTCTTATTTGCAATGGTGATGGACAGGCTGACAGACGAGATAAGACAGGAGTCCCCGTGAACTCTAATGTTTGCTGATGACATTGTGATCTGTAGTGATAGTAGGGAGCAGGTTGAGGAGACCCTGGAGAGGTGGAGATATGCTCTAGAGAGGAGAGGAATGAAGATCAGTAGGAACACCAAGACAGAATACATGTGTGTAAATGAGAGGGAGGTCAGTGGAATGGTGAGGATGAAGGGAGTAGAGTTGGCGAATGATGAGTTTAAATACTTAGGATAGACAGCACAGAGTAATGGGGATTGTGGAAGAGAAGTGAAGAAGAGAGTGCAGGCAGGGTGGAGTTGGTGGAGAAGAGTATCAGGAGTGATTTGTGACAGACGGGTATCAGCAGGAGAGAAAGGGAAGGTCTACAGGACGGTAGTGAGACCAGCTATGTTATATGGGCTGGAGACGGTGGCACAGGAGACAGAGCTGGAGGTGGCAGAGTTAAAGATGTTAAGATTTGCATTGGGTGTGACAAGGATGGACAGGATTAGAAATGAGGACATTAGAGGGTCAGTTCAGGTGGAACAGGTGGGAGACAAAGTCAGAGAGGCGAGATTGTGTTGGTTTGGACATGTGCAGAGGAGAGATGAGGGGTATTTTGAGAGAAGGATGCTAAGGATAGAGCTGCTAGGATAAAGGAGGAGATGAAGGTTTATGGATGTGGTGAGACAGGACATGCAGGTGATGAGTGTAACAGAACAAGATGACGAGGACAGAAAGATGTGGAAGAAGATGATCCGCTGTGGCAACCCCTAACTGGAGTAGCCAAAAAAAGAAGAAAGAAGTGACATGTTTGCACCATCACCAGGCAATTCCAGTACAACCCATGATGATATTAAGTATTTGGCAGGCCTGCAGTTTACATGAATTTAGACTTCGGGTGTTCGGAGGTTCAGAGCCTAATCAGAGACACAACACGTCCTAGTCTGCCTTACAGAGAAGTGCACATTTCCAAATTTGGAGACCTTTCGCGTGCCATAGTGGATGTGAGCAGAAGAAGTTTTGAAGGACATCACATGTAAATATACATTATTATCGTAAATAATTTTTTTATTGCTGGTTTGTCACCAGCGTGTAATCTGATTGAGTAGGCCCCTAAGATTTAGTTGCGAATAAATTACTAACAGCTCTGCTAGACAGGATGGGCCCACCTCAGGGCGCTGCACAGGGGCCTTCAGCAAGCCAGCTACACCACTGACTTTACGGGAAACAAAAACACATCTGCCGTAAAATGTACATATTGCCAACATAACACATACATTTCACAGTATATTACTGAGCACATAATGCAAATACTTTCAAATTGCAAACAAGAAATGTCAAGATGCTACATGGAGAATCAGAGCCAATTGGGTGACTTTATTGAGATCTCCGCTGAAGCTCAACAGGAGACACTTGCGAGACTACCAGGGTGAGGCATTCAGGAGAAACATCTGAGAAGCAGGAGATGAAAGCCAAGGTCTCCATTTCTATTCCTTTCTAATCCCTTTGTTGTCGAGGAGAAACCAAAAAGAGATGAAGGAGATCTCATTTTTTGATTTTTTATTATTGTGGAAATGGGAGAGGGAGAGAGAGAGACACACACACACACATAACTATAACAAAAACATAGTTAAAGAACCTAAACAAAAAAACTCCATTTATTTCCAAAAAAATACTCGATAAAAATGGAGACAGTCACAATCAAAACAGAAGTAAGGTGGAGGAAAACTTAAACTTGGCTATCGAGCTCCACAGGATTTACACAGCCAGACACACTCCACAATTCAAATAGTTCAATGACCAGTTACCACCAGGATGTCTACGTTAAGAACAATTACATTTTCTTGTAACAACCACAAAAACATCCAACACCAGACCATCCAACCATAACCTTCCATACCTCACCTTGTTAAACTCAAGTCCTTCTCCCCTCTCTGTACCCCAAACCAGCATATTTTTGAACTTGCCCGCCACCCACAAACCCAAGTGACTTTATCACAGTAGGCAGGTAACGGTGACACGACTCGATTAAGTCATCTGCTCCGAGTGGATTCAGAGTTGGCCATAACAAGTCCCAGTAAAGCAGAATGATGGATGATTTCACTGAGGTGACAAGCTGGCATGTCCAGGCACACACAGTCACCATCGGCTCTCTTTGTCACCTTCTCTCACCCCCTCATTCTCATCCCACACCAACCAGTTACCGCTCAGATCTTTTTGACTTACGGTACCTTGACAGACACGGCCAACCGGCAGGCAGATGAGGCAGGTCAACACAATGCTGAGGTTCGGCATAGCTGGTCAAGTGAAGAGACAACAAAGAAATGGAAAGAAAATATCTGAATGCTTGAGACAACCACATAGGAAAATGTATTCTTTCAAAGTTACGAAGAGGAAGTGAACGCAACAAAAAGAAATAATGTCTTGTGCAACACAGTGATGATAAAAAATGAAAAACTAGAAAAGGCTGAAAAAAAAAAGTGGCGTGCTTCAGGGAGTGGCATCGAGCTCATAATGACGTTCTGCTGATTACCAGCTGCGGTGGTCTAATATGTAACAGTCTAAACCTAATGTCCCTTGACTTACAGGCCAAACATTTTACCTTTTCAATTGCTTCTGGACATTTCATTCAGTATAAGAACACCTTATTAAAAGGAATTCTTTTTAGGTGTTTGATCAGTGTAGGCCAATGTCACCTCTTCTTTAATTTATTAGTAGAGTTCCACCCTGCCACTTTCTAAAAATCAACAAATCTAAACCCTGGGGTTTCATGGAGGTTTATCAAGCTTTCTTTACATACTCATACACAAAACACCAAGATCTTCTACTGAGAGGTCCCTGACCGGGTATCCATGCCCCAGGATTCACCAGTCTGAAAGCCGTTGGCCACTTCCTGTACCTCAGCATGTGAACAACGAAAGAGAACGTTGAACCCCACATTAGCCAAATGGGCATTCAATTCAGGAAACTACTGGGACTTTGAGACCATCAAATGGGACATCCTGCACACATCCATACCCCTTCTTTCTCTTCTCATTTAAAGATGAATACCAATAGCGGTCCAGTGCCTTTTTGAGATGGGGATTCCAGGAACGCACCCATGAAATGGTGACGGTTCAGCTTCATGCTCCCACCTCTCTTCTGGGAGCATCTCAAACCCAACACCATCGGTAATGTAACCGCATGAGCTGGTCTGATGGGGACAAATCAGACTGAGCAAGGGGATGGTGTAAAAGTGCAAAAGTGCTTTTATTAAAAAGTATCAAAACAAACAAAACCAAAACAGTGGCCAAAGTGAAGTGCTTCAAAAATGTCCATAAAAACAGGGTGAATAATAGTGGAGGTTAATATAATCTAGATAAATAAATGCATTAAAATGAGGTTAAAAACAATGGCTGGAAGCAGTTCCCTTTTAAAGCCCGGTGCCTTCTTTTAGCTGGCACCTCCCCTGTTTTTCCCATACGGGCCCTGCAGCCTTCCGTTCCCTGGCTCTGTATGGCTTCCTCAGGACTGAGACTCAGGTTCCCCAGTGGCCAGGGTCTGCGACCAGTTTCTGGATATGCGTTGAGCCAAGCACCTTCTTGGTCACTCCAGCTCTGGTGATTACTCAGCTGGAGTGACCGCTTCCTGCTGCCCCCATTGAGCTCTCCTCCGAGCCACTTGCATCCACCATTGAGCCTACTCTTTTCACTCTTGCTCTTCCACCTTCTCCTTTTCCTTCTCCCTCTTCTTCTCCTTCTCCTCCCCTCCGCATTTCCACTCCTCCTATTAATAATGGGGAGATGACACAGGTGTGGCGATTAGCAGCTCCCAGCATCAATTATGGACACGGGTGATCACTCACCTGTGAGCTTCAGTGTGGAAGTCCCTAAGCCCATATCGTGCCCGGGAACTGCTCCGGCCACATTACCACACCACCTCCTTAAGCCGCGAGTACAGCAATTATTTATTTAAAAACTGGCCATTCATTTTGAGCCGCGGACCTGCTATACCACAACCCAGCCTTGGCTCGACCCGCACACATTCACAGTAAGTGACACGGAACAAACCAATGAAATGGAAAATCCAATACCAAAAGCAAAAATTAGACAAACCTCCCCTTTTCCCTACAGCGATACAAATATAACACGACAATAAACACTCACAACAACGTCTTTATACAATCCAATGCAGCAAAAGTGGATGAAATGGTTTTGTGTGAAGATGACAATCCCAGGAACAGCTTCCATAATAAATGAATGACACAGTCCTACCGATAGTCCCGAATGGCGAGGGGTGAGATTTGCAGGAGCGCTGCTTTTGAAGACCCAGCTGACTAATCCCCCACTGTACACACGACAGGCAGGCACCAGACAGTCCATTGATACTAAAGGGAAACCATCCACAGGGCACAATTGACTTTTCAGTAGACACGTCGGACAGGTCACACATAAACACTGATCTCTCGTTGCTCCACCAACGCCCCCTTTTCAACTTTCCCGCTGGCCTTTTTTCATCCCCAGCAGCCCCTGCTCCCGGTTTCAGTCTTAAAATGAGGGTAATCCCCTTTGGGGCTGCTGGGAAATTGAGTTGTTCCCACGGTAGCAGTGATACAAGCTGATGGTCTTATAAAGCCATTTCTGTCATTTCTCATCTGCACAGTAGCAGGAATGGAGTTATCCGCCTATCTCTGAAGATTTTTTATATACGCTGGACTGATCGCTACATTCGGGGTAACGTGCTGTTTGTATGATCTGCACACGCCATGACTACAGCACATGTACAATTCACCGTCATTTTAACACGATTTGGCCTGCTAGTGTAGTTCTTCTAAATTTACAGTCGAACCAGACTCTCTTAAAGGCAGAAGCACACAGTGTGAGGGAAGAAAAATAACGAAAATGGGAAGTGGTATGCTGGCACTTGAAAAAGGCTTACAGACATTCAGAGAAATGCAATTAAATGGTGAGAAGAAATATTGATAACTTACATGACATGTAAACACAGCTTGTCAGTCAAGAGCCTGGATGTTTATTTAATTATTACCTTTTTACCCTTCTTTTGATTATTAACTATATTATTAATTATTAGATTATTAACTGATATTCAATGACTTGAGCAACAGCTACAATCCTTAACCTTTTTTGGTCAATATTTTCATTTCAAGCATATTTCCCTTTTACTGAAACCACATGGTTTACTCACAGCTAAAATGTATTTGTCATTTTAAATAATAGTGTATCGTCCATCATTGCAGCTGTTATCAAGTTTACTTAATTCATTGAATTGTCACAGGGTGGCTTAGCTCAGCAGCACACAGCAGAATCCAACCCTGGGTGGGCGGCCATCCATAGTGAAACAGAAGAGTGGAGTGATTTCAGTGGGCCAACAGGCTGCTGTTTGCCTTTGCCAGCTTTTCACCTTCTGCCACAAAAATAGGATCATAAAATACTGTTTTTATAATCAATGAATGTCACGGTACTGGAGATGCATAACGCCCAGTTCGATATTTCTATTTGTTTGTATTTATATTGTCATCGGATAAACATTAGAGTGGAGGATGCAGTTATCTGTCTCCTCCACAAGGCTGGACAAAGCTGGCAGCACTGTGAGGAGGATGCTTTTTGATTTCTCCAGCACCTTCAGTACTGTCCTGCCATCCCTGCTAAAGTTAAACTCAGAGATCTGCAGGTGGATGAGCCTGTGGGGTCCTGGATGATGAACCATCTGTCAGGCAGACCACCAGTTTGTAAGATTCAATGACTGTGTGAGCAACACTGGAGCACCACCAGGAACAGGCCTGACTGCTTTACTCTTTATGCTGTACACCTCTGACTACAAATATAACAGAAGGTCACATCACACGCAGACATTCTCAGATGATTCTGCACTTATGGGAGGTATTGATAAAGGGGGATGAGACAGAGGAGAGGAGTCAGGTGGAGAACTTTGAGAAATGTCTGCAACGAAACATTAGCAAAACCAAGGAACTGCTCCTGCACCAAAGAAGCTCTATGTCTGGTCACTATCTGAGGAGTGAATGTGGAGGTGGTCCACTCCTACAAGTACTTGTGGGGCCACATTAATGATAGGTTGGGCTGATCTCAGAACACAGAAGAACTGGAGAAGGAAGAGCAGAGCAGGAGGCTGTGCTCTTTTTAATGTGTGAAGTGACATCCTTCACATCTTCTTCAGCTCTGTGATGGCCAGTGTGGGGGGCTGGTCACATCACTTCAAGAAAGGCCAACATGATTAACAAGCTGACTGAAAAGACAAGCTTAGTTGTGGGACACACTATCGATCCAATGCAGGTAGTAGTGGAGCAGAGAATGATAATATAAAACTGAGAGCCATTATGGTTGCTCCACCGAAACCCCCCCTCAAATGTTGTAAGTCACCTGGATAAAGACATCAGTCCAATCATAAGTAAAATATAAGAAGTCTTGAAAAAGATTTTAAAAAGATTAGAAAGAAATCTCACAAAATATCAGATGTGTTTCAAAACCAAATTCTCGATTTTCACTCCTCTCACCTCAGTCATATCTCATGTCTGCTTTTGGTCTAAAGCTGTTAGGAGCAACGTCTGTGACAAAGTTGATTCTTTAATGAAAGATAAGTGAAAATCTTGGTGAAGTCTCCTGAGCCATAGAAGAATAACCTTTGATCGATCAGTAAAATGTTCCTATGGGGTATTATTATGATGATGATGATGATTATAATAGTAGAGGTAGAGCAAGTCTGGGTTACTTCCCAAAGACCATCATGCAGGGAGATTTCTTTTGTGTCCGGTTCCTGGTGCAGATGGTCTACGATGCCCTGCCAAGCCCAGCAAACCTCCATGTCTTGGGGAAGAGTGAGACACCCTCCTGTCCACTTTGCTCAGGAAGAGGTTCTGTAGAACATCTACTCAGCAGCTGCCCTAAGGCTCTGGCAGATGGCTGCTACTGGTGGCGTCATGACAAGGTGCTCAAGGCAGTTGCTGAAAACTTGGCTTCAGCCATTAACACAAGCATACTCCTCCATGGCTCACAGAAGGCAGTTACCTTCGTTAAAGCGGGAGAGCAATCCCAGACAAAGGCAGCAGTAATAACAGGCCTCTTCCACACAGCCTTTGACTTATACCAAACAGGATGTACACCACAAATTTTTCCCATAAGAAATAAATGGAAAATGATTAATCCATTCCAAAGAAAAACAATCCTAATATTATTGGCATATTACACATAGATGGGGTTGTATAAAATAATTTAAACACTGCTTAATACTAAAATATATAAATACAAAAGCAATTAGATGAAATAAATGAAACTTTAACATCACTTTACCTTTTAATAACGTCTTTGTTTTTCACAATCATAGATACCGTCGTTCTCGGCATACGGTATGCAGCAGCCAAGTCCCAGATATGCATGCCACCTTCATACTTTTCAACAATCAATTCAAATTTACGCGAAAAAACACAACATCACGTTAAAATTCAAAGAGAGTTATAGCACGGGTTGTTCACTGAATGCTAGCAACTGACGTAGTGACACTTGTGGGCAGTCGTGGCTTTGCCTCGAAAGAGGTAAACAAGGGTAGCACGCAGTGTTCTAGCACACGAGTCGTATTCCAAACAAAGGTCGTATACCAAGCAAAATTTTTTGCCTACAAACAGGACGTATACTAAGTTGGACTTATTCCAAAGTGAACGTACAATGAAAAAACTATAACCTCCATTCTACTTAAAATAATTAAGGTAATGATTCACACTTAATATTATCAATCTGAACCAATATCATTCTTTTTATCTTATTGAACCCACAATTTTTAAGTTGAGGTAAATCATTTAGAGTGATTGGGTGCATTTCGCTTGTTTTATACTGAAGTAAATCTATTTTTTAAGTTGTTACAATTTAAAATGGTTTATTGGTCGTAACCTGTTTTTATACTATTAGAAATATTATGAACATAGCACATTCCAATGCTGTACTTTTTACATTTATTTAAAAATCTAGTGCAAATACATAAGCATTTTGCAGTATAAATCTTAAATAATACAACAAAAAATTATTAAACGTTTCTACAGCTTTCTTGAAGTTATGTTTTATTACGAGTTCTTATACTTAAAATGAACAGTTGAGAAACAGGGTTACTTGCCAGAAATCCTCCGTTATAAAAGTCTGCTGCTGAAAATGACCAGACCTGTATAGCCACGTCCACTCCACTCGAGAAAGTGTTCTTCTTTTTGATAGTTGGAAAGCCAGCACACTGGAAAGTTCGACTGGAAGAAAATACAAACGACCCTCAAACACAGCACACGAACAACCTAAAATATTAGGTTAACCGAAATAGGATTTTGATGTTTATTCCCTCCACCATAACTTACTTTAGTACAAACAAAATTTTTTAACTTTGATTGAGATCTTAAACCAAATATTTCAAGCTACAACACTAAATGACTAATCTTAAGTTGCTTGAAAGAGAAAATTTACGTTGAATGAACAACATCAATGTTACACTTTTTTCAGTGATACAAAGGTACCACTTTAGTTATTATTATTATTATTATTATTATTATTATTATTATTATTATACTAGTGTATGTATCTGAATTTCCCCTTGGTAATAATAAAGTTTATCTAATCTAATTATTTTTTGATTGCAGGGAGTTTCCAGCTTGTGTTTGCCATCTGCCTGATAGCAAGTGAATGGAGTATTAACTGGCAGGTAAAGGCTCAACACACAACGAGCAGGGTACATAATTTAATGTACAATAAAAATGCACAATCACCATAAACAGATAATATAAAACTGACCAGCAAAACAATATTCACAAAGAACAAAAAACAATGAAATGACCAACAACACAATTTCCGAAATAATATTTGTAGCAGTCCGGTGTTGTAAATAATATTTTAAAAAACCTGACAAAAAAAAAGATGACACTCAGTCCCAAATTTCAGGTCTGTGGCTCAAAAACACAAAGGCGCCAAAAAAAGAAACAAGCCAACGGAAATATGGCTTTGAAGGGATGCAGAAAACAAGAAAAAATGAGGCTTCAATGTCTGAGTTTACTTGTAAACTGTGGAATGGAAACAGCTTGACTTCGTGTTCACGCCGACAGACAGGCGTCAGTTTTCCTGATGAGCAGAGGAGGCTGTTGTCCATATTTGCCGTCTACCAGTCTTGATTTCTGCCTGCAGTCAGGAGTAAATCAGAAGAGAATGTCAGCCCATTCTTGTTTTTATTTTTATTTTACTGTAGTGTGCATACAGTTTCACATTCGTTTGAAATGCCTACACCATGACGCACAATTCAAGTGTGCCGAAAATTACATAAAATTGGCTTCTCATTGGTAAGTAACAAACCTCTCAGGTAAAAATGATCATAACATTCATTATTCTCATGAAATACTGTGAGCCTTTAAATGATTCCTTAGTTTTTATCTGCTTATTAATGGCGTTACTCCTTCCTTCTTTTCTGATTTTGTACAATGGATTCATGAAGCAGCCACACTAATTGCTGCACCGTTATGGCAAAAACAACAGTGAAGATGTTCCATTCAACGCTATTACAAATAATAAATGAAGTAATCACTTAGCAAATACATGTTTCATGACACCCCAAATTATTTGTGCTCACATATAATCTTCTTAATTTTCATTTATCATCACATTTCGCGATACTTTTATGTGTTTATGGATGAACGATCCATCTGAAATTTGAGTCCTGCTATTTCTCCCCTCTGCCTTTGACATGGCCAGCCACCAGGTCCCCCATAACCACCCTCTCTGACTGTGTAGTGGTTTGAGTCCCACCGCCTGGGCAGCTCCTACCGTGTGTTCTGCTGAGGAGTGATATAAAGGGTTCGTCAAGCAACCATGGGGGTGCCCCAAGGATCGGTGCTGGGTCCTCTCCTCTTTTCTCTAAACACTTCCTCACTGGGCCTATCACCCTGTCCAATGGACAGCTGTGCCTGTCGTTCCCTCCAGAAAACCACAAAACTGTGAGCTGGAAGCTCTGTGTCTCCCACTGATATGGCAACCTGGACTATGGAACGACAACTTGAGCTCAACCTGGCAAAGCTGGAGCTTCTTGTTATCCCAATTCGTCAGCCGACTCAGCACCCCATCTCTGTTCAGCTCACCTCGTTATCGCTGACAACTGCTGAGTTTGTCTTACAACCATGTGGTGGTCATCAATGACCAGCTGTTCTTCACTGGCCATATTACAATGGTCCCCTGATTTTGCAGATTCACTCAACACAACATCTCCAAGACCAGTCTGTATCTGACAGGATATGCCACACAACTCCTAGACCAGGCCTTGGTCTTGTCAGGTCTCGACTACTGCAACTCTCAGCTGGCCAGAGTACTGGATTGTGTCACCAAACCATTCCAGATGATTCAAAACAAATCACAGCCAAGGTGGGCATATGTCACTCTTGTT
>JANRMT010062856.1:158336-170186 GCA_026402145.1 Polypterus bichir lapradei
ATGAAAGTACTAAAATTCGAAAGTCTCAGAAAAATGACAGTAAAGATTGCATTAGCGCAAACAAACGGAAATTATTACTCTGTGAAATAACGGAACAGCGAGAAGAGACCGAATATATTGTTCAGATTTAAACTTTAAGTCAGAGGCTTGTAGATAACTTGTGGTGCCATCAGGGAAAAGTAGTGTTTCTTTCCAATGAAGAGGCATATCGGCGAGAATTAAAAGATTTGTTTGGTGAAAGTGAAATCCACATACGCAAGCGGCAGAGACGGGAAGTGGCTGGCGTGTAGCGCAAGCTGGGGGGTTGATGAGCGAAACGAGCAGGTGGCAAAGACCCCTAGTAATATATATTATTTAATTATTTAATATAATAGCAAACACCAGGCACAACTTCAAGCACAGCACATTTTATTCTCAGTGGGATTGCTTCCCAAGCCATTTCCACAAGCAGCACAGTACAATGTGTCACGTGTGTCCGGTTGCACTTGTATACTGTATGTGTATAAATCAGAGACGGTGGGTCTTTCCTTCTGACGGCACTGCGATGTTCCTGTATACGTGTTGCGAGTCTTTTACATGTTTGCCCCACGTATACCACTGGACATGCACTGCACAGACTGCTGCAAACTGCATCTCTTGTTTCTGTGGTCGACTTTTTGCTTTTGGCATTGAAAAGGACAGTCCATAAAGTGACTGCTGGTCTGTTTTTTCAGTCAACATATTCTTGTACTTTGAATAAAAAATAATGGAAAGGCCAAAAGAATTTTAAAGTATAAATTGTGAATTAGTGTGATTTTGCACTTGTAAAATAAAACCATCCAAAAATTTACAGATCTTTTTATTTTATATGTGTGGATTGGTTTCTTTCCCAGTCTGGAAGCCTTTATAATGGAAGGATGAGGATGGACAGGCATGCTGGCTGGGTTGGTTAGTGGTATCTTTCCCAGCCAGGTGGGTGTCATTGTGGAAGAACAGTATTAGACTTCCTTCAGGGACCGTAGTTTTTCAACAGTATGATACGGAGTGGTAGCTTATCTCTGGTATGGACACCCAGCGGCTACATGGGAGTTGAAGTTCTGGTGGGCAGCCAGGTTGAGGTCCTCAGGTGCCACTAGAGGGAGCTGTAAGGAAGAGGTTTCTAACTGACCTGCGTGTGACTGCATGTGGCAATCTTCTATTACAAAGGTTCAGGTTAAAAAGAAACTATTCTGCCTCCCCGCCATGGAAGTTGGAGTCGGGAGAGGAGAAGGACAACACTCATCTGGGGAGCAGTAGAGGAGAAAAGGAGAAACAAGTGTAATTGTGAACTTATTAAGAAAAATAAAATCAAATGAAAAATGCTGAGAAGAATTAAAAAAGTATATGTCTACAATCCAATCCAAAAGCAAACAAGTCAAAAGAAAGAAAGAAAGAAAGAAAGAAAGAAAGAAAGAAAATTTCAAAATGCATTGACATCATAGCAGTGATAGGTGTATTATCAAATCTGCCCTGGAGTGTCTTTACCAGACTGCCATCCATCCAGTTAAGATCTGCTTGGTCCATTAGGCTTGATGCTGCTAGCATCCCCAATCATGGAGAAAGGAACTCTTACCAAACAGATGGGGAAGACTGAAGCATTTCTGTGTTTAATTCCCCTTTGTAGGTTTCTCCATCTCTCAGCCTCAAGTTCAAGTCAAAGCAGCAGAGCGTCGAGACGTCACTTTATTGTGCCTCATGTCCAGTGAGACTCCACTGGGACCAGTGAGATGGTACAAAGGTGCTGGCAGCGAGCGCACACACTTCTACTCAGGAGCCCCCAAAGGAGGAGATAGAAATGACCCTCGAGTGAACTGGACAATGGAGAACCCCACGGTCAACTTCAGCATCACAATAAGAGACGTCAGAGTCAGCGACACAGGAGAGTATTACTGTGAGAAATACACAAAGGCAGATGAGAACAAACCATATGCCTCAGGACCGGGGGTCACCCTGATCGTGAAAGGTAAGTTAGAATTGAGAGCTCAGTTATTTTTTCTTGATCTTCCTTCTCAATAAATGGTACACACGTCAACACCCATTAGGACAGCTTCAGATAGCTCTGTCCCAGAAGTGGACCCCATTTTCAGGATAAATTCTCATTTCCCAGAACTGAGTCAAATCATCCCCTGAATATTTGGACACCATCATTTATTTTATATCAAAGTATATATCACGGAGCGTGTATTAGTATATTAAACAACATATTTAAATATATAACAATCATGACTGGAATTGTGTCATTTTGATTTTTCTTCGACGCTTTTAGGGCTTCGGTTGGTGATGTCTCCTGTTGTGTGGTTTTGTGTTTCCGTTGAATGACTCCACCCTCTCATTGGGGAGAGTGATATCACAGGGGGAGGTCAAGGGGCGGTCTTTAACAGAACGAGTTGTTAAGATCAGAAAGTGCTTGCACGTTGGTTCTTCCAAAAGAAAGACTTATCAACACAAGAAGGACAGCTGCTTCTGCAATTTTGATCTGCAGTCGATGTCATTAATAAAACTTAAAAAGCGTTAGGTTTAGGTTTTTGAGAGAAAAAACTCCGTTCCCAAAGTCACTCCAGAATGCACAGGAGATCTCTTGGGAAGGGAGAAGGTACAGTTCATCCAAATTTGGAGCCGTCGCCCCTTATCCCAGCAGGTGTTTTTGGTATTGTTGTAAGGGCCATATCTGGTTAGAGATGGTGGATTGGGTCCGTAGAGTTATCGTTTGTTTGCTCTCTTTCTCGGGCCTCCCCTGTGGGCTTTGGAGTTGGGTTAGGCTCTGCAGATGTGATGCTTGATCCTTGTCATCCAGCCTCCCCTGTGGGCTTTTGTGACTCTGCTCCATGCTCCCATCTCTCTTTCAGGAAACCTCTTGAACCCAACACCATTGGTAATGTAACCAGATGAGCTGGACAATGAGGACACCAAACGAATCAAGGGGATGGTCCAAAGTGCAAAAGTGCTTTTATTTAAAACTAGCCAAAACAGTGTCCAAATAAATAGTGCAGCGCAGCAAAGTGTTTCAATAAATAATCCATAAAAAAGATAAAGATTCCAAATGGTTAAAACAAGAATAAAACTAGACTAAAACCTGCAGAAGTCTTTGGGGGACACACCAGCCAAACATGGCTCCTTCCCAGTCTCTCCAGCTCACCCAAGGTTTGCTCAACAGGAAAGCCGCCCACGGTCCTCACACTACCGACCCTCATCTTGGCTGCCTGCGCCAGCATCGGGGTCAGTTGTCCAGCCATCTTCCTTCTCACACACGCAGTCGTCCCGTGGATGCCTAGGGTGACTCCTCCATGACTGAACCCACTCTTCTACAAAATCAGTGGGCGCAATCCTGTCCCTTGAGCACCGATCATTCGCTCTATCACTGGAGCTCTGACCACTCTGACCTTTCTCATTCAGCTGGCTGGCTCATCCACTCACTTTTCCCCCAATGCTACTTTTGCTCTCCAAGCCTTCCCTTTCTTTCAGTTTCTTTTTCATCCTTCTGTGCCGGCCCATACATATTCGGCTCCGTGGACGCAGCATCTCAACTGTGCACCACAGGAAGCTGATTAAGCAATTGAGAACATTCGCACCCTCACGTGCAGGTGCGACTCACCCCAATTACCTCATCAGCTCCCCACAGCTGCTCAATCATGCCCATGGAGACTGACATGGATTATTTAAAATCTGACCATTCTTTTGAAGCCATGTACCCGCTATACCGCAGCTTGGAGTTAGAGTTAGGTTCTGGGAAGTATCTTCCCTGCCTCTAAGCTTTGGGGGCTTCTCCCTTGGTCTTGTGTGCTGTCCTTATACGAGTCGTATCTCGGTATAGATAGTTAGGGTACAGTTTTGACTCCAGTTCATAACAGTGATCTCTGGTCATACAAAGGTGGCAGCCATCTTAGCAATGTTATACAAGGAATTTAGGAAATGGCAGTTCCCTTGTTAAGGAAAATGGCATCATAATCAGCATTTCCAAATAATACTCTCAAGTGAAATACATAATTTCTGTGGTATTCAGAAATCCCTAACTTGAAAAAGAGTAAAAGCAAATACAGAAATCTGAAATCCAATTGCGATACATAAATCCAAAACTCCTAGCCTAAAGAACATGCAAAATTCTAAAGCCCTGAAGTTAAAACTCACTAGAAATATTGCAAAGTCTCTTTGCATTTTATCCGGAATCTCGAACATCTGAGAATTGTGAGATTCCAGTATTAAACTGTTGTAATGGTAACTTCATCTGTCACAACATGCAGATGCAATTTGCACAAATTACCAGCTTGGGATGTCTGTTGTTATTTTTTCACTAACTGCAGCCTGAGTAACAAGCATTTCGATTGAAGGGCTAAGAGTTACAATCCATTAACAGATTCAGTTACTCACTTATTTTGTTAAATTTTATTACAGCAAGGATTGACTTAAGCAACTGTGTCTTAGGAGCCCCCTTTTCCACACTGCGAACTGATGGGTCACATATGTTATGATCAAGGGCTTATTAGATAAATCACCAGAGCACTTTATTGAATGTTAATTTCATGTATTCAGGTGAGCATTCGCAGAGTCCCGTGGAAACAGTAGAAGCAAGTGATCAAATATTAGTCTGTGTCCTGCCCAAGGAGACTTTGGAGGGACATGTAAAATGCTACAGCAGCCAACAGATACATATCCACACTTCAGATGACCAAGGAAATGAGAAGGATGTCTCCCAAATAGCTTGGACAGAGACGAATCTGAGCAGCAATGTCAGCCTCACAATGAGAGATGTCAGAGGCAGTGACTTGGACGAATACTGTGAGAAATACAAAAAGACGTCAAATGGCAAACCTCGAGGCTCGGACGGCCTTCTGCATATAAGAGGTGGGTTTTTACTTTAAAGAGTTCTTTACGCTGGAGAGATTGTGCCTATCAGCTAGATGGCGTGTATATGGTCTCCTAGTTCTAAAGAACTGCAACTCTGTCTGACTTTGTCTACCACACACGTACACAATTTTACTCTTTAAGCTTTCACCTTCGGGATTCTGTCATTTCATCCTTCTCTTCTTTCATTCAACCACCCAACTGTTTAATTGTGAGTGGGATAAACTCAGTCTTTATTTTTTCTGGCAGCAGATTACAACTTCTTGACAAACAAAGATAATAACAGTGACATCTACTAGCTTGCCCAAGAGCTCCTTGTGCCCACCTCAGAGCGATGATGCCCAGAAACCCAAAATGTCTTAGTTGGCATTTTGATGGCACAGTTGTACCCTAACCCCCTCTCCCCCCTCCAGATTACTTAGTTGCTCACCATCATCTTATTTCTGCTACTTGACTTTACTTTTTTGATTGCTATCCAAGATGCGAGATTCAGGGGTCTTGGGGGTATATGGGACCTCCTCAATGAAATCTTTAATCCCACCTGAAATCCTGAAAATTAAAATTATGAGTAATTGAAAATATATGTTTAAATCATGTAAATGGTGTATTAAATCACTCCTTATGTGTTTTTGCTCCTCTATTGTCAGCTGGTTGTATCTCAATGGTTGTATAACAATGGCCCTGTATTGTCAGAATCCTCTTGTGTTTGAAATGGTGTTGTATTTTTATATATTTTTATTGCATAATTTGTTTTTGTACCTGTAAAGTTTTCTACACAGCTCTGAGCCTGCACTCGGTGATGAGCGCTCCATGAAAAGAAACTGAAAGAATGCAATTGGTTTTCCTAGAAGAACTCGGTGGAATTTGTTAAGGATAGGATAACCAGTTTCTGTCCAGTTTGCTACAAGTCCACCATAAGAAGAGATGATATGCAAATCGTTTTGTAATGAAAATCATTGTACAGCGGCTTAGTGATATTTTTTTTACAGTTTTTCGGCAGGCTGATTACATAACACGTTCAGAGTTATGTCATGGATCAGTGGTCTGAATTGAGCCGTAGCCACATCTTGTGGCTCACACCTTAGCCATTGTGTGGTGTATGTGTGAAGAACTTTGGGGTGTTGAAAGGTGCTGTGTACACACCAAGTGGTTTGCAGTCTGTAGTATAGACCAGCTCTTCAGTAACTCGTCCGTTTATTTAAACCCAATTCTTCATAAGGTTCAGGAAGCAGTAGGCCAGTATGTCTTTTAGTAGGCCAGTATGTCTCAGGGCACACAGACTCCCCTCAGGTCAATCTAGGGTCCCCACTTGCATCCTTCTGGAATGGAGGATGAAGCTCTAGCACCAGACGGAAGCCCACATAGACAGATGTAAAATTGTGCAGAATTGATGCCTGAACCCGGAGATTCTGAAATGAATAAATGCAGCTTCTTCATCTTTCATTTGCAGATGTCAACCAACCTCAGAGCTCAGTGGAAGCAGTCGAGGGTGGCAATGTAACATTATCCTGCATCTTGTCCAGTGAGTTTCCACTGGGACCAATAAAATGGTACAAAGAGGTCGGCAGCGAGCGCACACACTTTTACTCAGCAGCCCCACACAGAGATGAAAAGAATGACCCTCGAGTGGCCTGGACAATGGACAAGGTGACCGTCGACTTCAGCATCATGATAAGAAACATCAGATTCAGCGACATGGGAGAGTATTACTGTGTGAAATACAGAAAGGGAGAGGAGGACAAACCGTACGCCTCAGGACCGAGGGTCACCCTGACTGTGAGGGGCGCGTAATCTGGCATCAGGGTGACACTGCAGTCTCCCAGCGCTCCTTTACTTTACTTCAAATGCTAGCAATCGGTTATGGAATTTATGATCTGACTTTAACCGACTTGTAAAGATCAAAGTGGCTTGGGCTTCTTTATTGTGATACACTTATTCAATGCATGTGCTGTACATAAAAAAAAAGTCAAAAAAATTAAGTTTTCATTAAACACAATTTTAATGCTTGATGATGATAGAAGTTGCACTCAGAGATTTTTGGTGTTAACAAATACCTGCATAAAAATGTAATTGAAAAGTTTAATTGAAATTATTTTTCTTCAGGTTTGCACTCATCTTCTATGGGTCCAAAAGAAATTACATCCATGTCAAGCTCCACCACCACATAGATAGATAGATAGATAGGTAGATAGATAGTACAATCTAAATATACTCTATAACATGCACTGATCAGCCACAACATTAAAGCACCTGCCTAATATGGTGTAAGCCTACCCCCATGTGCTGCCCAGAGGGGGGCTGCCGAAAGAGCTCTCACCCATCGAGGCATGGGCTCAACAAGACCTCTGCAGGTCCCCTGTGGTGTCTGCACCAAGACATTAGCAGCAGATCCTGTGAGTCCTATATGATGCAACTTGGGGTCTCAATGGATCGGTTTTTCCAGCACATTCCACGGATGCTCGATTGGACTGAGATTTGGTTAATTTGGAGGCCAAGTCAACACCTTGATCTCTTTGTCATGTTCCTAACACCATTGCTGAACCATTTGTGCAGTGTGATAGGTTGCATTATTCTTCTAAAAGACGACACTGCCATCAGGGAATACGCATGTATGCATTAGGTAGGTGGTACGTGTCTAAGTAACATCCACATGAATGCCAGCACACAAGGTTTGCCAAAAGAACATTGCACAGAGCATCACACTGCCTGCACCGGCTTGTCTTCTTCCCATAATGCATCCTGCTGCCATCTCTTTCCCAGGTAAATGATGCACACGCACCCCGTCTAAAGGAAAATGTGATTCATTAGCCCAGTTCAACTTCTTCCACTATTCTATGGTCCAGTTCCGATGCTTATGTGCTTGTTTTGGGCACTTTCAGTGATGGACAGGGAACAGGAAAGGCACTCTGACCATCCTGTGGCAGTACAGTAAGCTGTGATGCACTGTGTGTTCTCACACCTTCCTCTCATGGCCAACATTACAGTTTTTAATTTGTGCTGCGATAGCTTTTCTATGAGATCAGACCAGATGGGTTAGCCTTCACTCCCCATGTGCATCAATAAACCTTGAATGCCATAACTATGTCTCTGGTTCACTGGTTGACCTTCCTTGGTCCACTTTTGGTATATATTAACCAGTTGCATACTGGGCACACTGAACAAGACTTGCCATTTTGGAGATACTCTGACCCAGTCGTCTAGCCATCGAAATTTGGCCCTCGTGAAACTCAGATGCTTACGCTTGCCCATTTTTCCTGCTTTTAACACATCACCTTCAAGAACTGACTGTTCACTTGTGGCCTGATATGTGGCACCCTTTAACAGGTGCCACTGCAACAAGATAATCCATGTCATTCATGTCACCTGGCAGTGGTTTGAATGTTGTGGCTGATAGGAGTCTATATATGTTTAGATAGATAGCTGAAAGGCACTATATGATAGATAGATAGATAGAAGAGAAAGGCACTATACAACTGAGATAGATAGATAGATAGATAGATAGATAGATAAGAATGAACATCAGACATTCTAAATGTTTGGGGCAGCCACCCATATAATATGCCCTGGCTGCAAAAGATTGAGATTGAGTTGTTCACAAGACTGAGTCCAAAACAGAACTGATTAACTGGAAGCAAGATGGCGGCTTTAAAGGCCCAGAGAGGAAGTAACGCCATCAAGGGGTCCCAGGACCAGAAGTGATGTCATCGGGATCGGAAGTAACGTCAAACAAGGCACTGGAACCGGAAGTAACACCATCTAGATTGAAAGTGACATCATCAAGGAGGCTTGGGGAGGAGTGACAGCCTCGGGACCGGAAGTGACGTCATTGAGGGTGCCGGAACCTGGCGGGATTTCCAAGGAATGTTCTGCAAGGAACTGAGAAAGGCAGTCCGCACACCTCGCCACCCCCTGGTCTGTTTTGGTATTACCATTACTCAGGCCCTTTAGCTGCCTCCTACTCGCAGGTGTGTGACAATAGATAGATGGATTAATTAGATAGATAGATATTTTAAAATAACCTTTATTGTGAGGTTAGAGAAAATATCAACATATTAATGTAAGCAGTAAATGACAAAAAAGAAATTCTAGAATAAATAGATGAAGCATACATAATTTCACCATTACTAACCCATTACACTCTTCCTATCTGTCCTAGATAGACAGATAGCTAGATAGATGTGAAAGGCACTATGTGATGAATAGATAGCTAGATAGATGTGAAAGGCACTATATAATAGATAGATAGTGTCACACACGTACGATTGGGAGGCAGCTAAAGGGCCTGAATAATAGTATTTCCACACCAGACAATGGGGGTGGCAAAGTGCACTGACTTTCTGTCTCAATCCCTTACCGACCATCCTGGCGCCTCTGATGACATCACTTCCAGTTCCAGCCCCTCTAATGACATCACTTCCTGTCTCTGAAAATAAGGCCGCAATCTTTGACAGTCTGCCTCAGTTCTGTTTTAGACTCAGAACCTGTAAACAACTCGTAAGAATTACCCATTTGCAGCCAGGGAATTATATACGGGTGGCTGCCCCAAACCTTTTTGATGTCTTTTGCTCATTCTTGTGACGATAGATAGATAGACATCACATGACCCAAAACTGGCCCTCCACCCATAGCCAATAGTTTAAGAAACACTGGTCTCGAGGGAAAGCCTGTGAGCTAGGATGTTAAGGTAGGGTGGAAGATCATGGTAGGCTCTTTATTGCGTTGATGAGCCTGTGAGATAGTGGGTCTATGGCACATACATTTTAAATTAATACATAATGCTCTTACGTTTTTGGGTGGAGCATGATAGCATGACGGCACAGTTCCAATGGCAGATGGCAGATTCTGCATCCATGTGCGTACTGTAACCTGACAGATCTGGCTCCGATGCTGTGGTATCTTTACTCGGATGACAAGAAAATGAAGAATCCATGAGAGGGGGCAAGAAGGGTCCTACACAGTGCAATGTGGACACAGCATTTGAAGAAAGTGTCTTAGGAAAAGGAGAAGCACCCCGATGATACTGTCCGCCAGCCTCAATAATCCCTGCAGCCTCTTGCGGTCAGACGTGCTTCATTTGTCGTTCACGACCACAATGCAGCTGGTCAGAACCAATGTGAGGATTCCTGTGTAGAATATGGTGGGAAGGGGAAGAAGGGAAACTCGCTTGCTTCTTGTCATCTCGGAAAGTGCAGTCTCACCCTATGGACAGGCAGTGCACTCAGAAGAATGAGACTGGACCGTCACAGACATTTTTTCTTGCTGTGCAGCCTGAGTGAAATCAAGCAAAAATGCTCCAGACTGTCTTCTCTCATTTAGAGTTTGGGCAAATTTACCATAAATTGATGTTCTACTCGAGGCCTTTACTGCCCTGTACACGGAGTGTTTATCTTCCCTGAGATATCCTTTTAGGATCAGGATGGCTTTTTTAGATCCCGTTAGATAAATTTGATCCTAAGTCACAATCTAACCTCGTCAGGCTGTGTTTTAGTTTTAGGTTTTACGCCACTTATGCAACTCCTTTCCGTCATCAGAATTTTCAACGTGCTGTCATATTACTGGAGGAGGAACCAGGCCTAGACTACACACTTACTGATATAAGGGGAAAGTAAGCTGATGTTGAAATATAGGTAGAAATGTCACAATACATTTGGTTTCCCTTTGTTATTTTTATGATATGATTGAATTCATTGCATTTCTGCTCATCTTGTTCTTTTCGCTTGAGCCCCGGTCACAGCTCCAGGGATCATCATGGTGTTCCTTAGCTTGGAGTCACTCCATGTGTTCCTGCTGCTGATGTTTCAGCAACAAGGTAAGCCTCGTTTTATTCCTCACCTCGTATAGTTTGTAGGAATGATTGAAAAAGAACAGACATTTGCAAATCTCTATACGACAACATGCACAATTACCAGTCAATAGCCTGTGTGCTTCCTCTTTGTTTGTCCTGAACAGATAGGGTTCTGTGAATTGAGACCATATTTTTAGCTTTGTTTTGGAAATTCTGACATTGTCTGAATCCTTTCATACCTGATCAAATGAGTTTTAAAAGGAGGACATCTTACAGGACATCTTGGCTGGAGTTTGCCAGATGGCAGATGGGGTGGGGGTGGCGCTCTGAAGCCAGCTTGTGCTTTTTAACCATCAGACTCAATGCACACATGGCCTAAAACGCACCATCCTCACCATGACATCGAAATCAGGCTGTGGGACTGTTCCTCTGCAGCAAGTCCTGGAAAGATTGTGAGGATAAAATGAATGCAGCAAAATACGGGGAAATCCTGGAGGAAAAGCGGATGCACTCCGCAAGAAACCTGCACCATTGGAGAATATGCATTATAATTAGTTAGGAACACGTGGACATTTGGAGCCTTTGTCAAATGATGGACATGCTGCTGTCCTCATCACAGTGTTCACTCCAAGCTGTTCCAACACCCATTAAAAGCAGAAAGTCCTTTGAGATATTATTTTGTATTAATAATGTGTAGACTCCAATCCCATAGACTTACCACTGTTTATAATCTATTTTACTTTATAACTTCTACCCAATTTCAATTCTACATCTATAACCTCAGGTAATTACATAGAGTAAAAGACAAGCAGGAGTTAAGTTACAAATTTAAATAATGTGTTATTGATAATATTTATCTATACTAAAAAAAGGCAAAGCCCTCACTGACTCACTGACTCACTCATCACTAATTCTCCAACTTCCCGTGTGGGTAGAAGGCTGAAATTTGGCAGGCTCATTCCTTACAGCTTACTTACAAAAGTTGGGCAGGTTTCATTTCGAAATTCTACGCATAATGGTCATAACTAGAAGCTATTTTTCTCCATTTACTGTAATGGAGTTCAGCTGGAGGGGCGGAGTTTCGTATGACATCATCACGCCTCTCACGTAATCACGCATTACGTAGAAAGCCAGGAAGAGCTACAAAACGCGCTTTAGAAAACATGCATTATATAATTAAGAAGGCAGCGAAACAATTAGAAGCGAGC
>JANRMT010062856.1:217886-238448 GCA_026402145.1 Polypterus bichir lapradei
GATAGATAGATAGATAGATAGATAGATAGATAGATAGATAGATAGATGTTCATTCCATTTGCCTGGCACTTTTCTCCACATGTTCTCTCACTACCCTCATGTCTTTTCGTTTTTGGACATATGTATGTCACCTACAGTCTTCCTTTCTTTCTTTCTTGCAAAGCTCCTTTGTTGTCTCAAGTCTTTCTTCTGTTTGATCTCTTAAGTGACCTTGTCTGGGTACCCTGGTAGCCAAATTAACTGTCGCCTCCTGCTGGAAGGCACCTCAGTATGTTACTCTAGACAGCTGCCGCTCACCCTTAAACAGTTTAATTCATCTTCAGTTGTCTGCAGTGAGGATTTTTGGTGCCTTCAGCAATGCAACTTAAACGGTGTCTACTGCTGCTCCATTGTTTCTTCAATAAACTCTATACCTTTACATTTACTCAAATCAAATTTTAATCATTTTTGCCATTAACAAATCTTACCTGAAAAAGGGGCCGGAGTTGCCTCGAAAGCTGGCATATTGTAATCTTTTTAGTTAGCCAATAAAAGGTGTCATTTTACTTGGCTTTTCTCTGCAATTAACACTTAAACACTCTTTTCCTCCTTATGTTACAGGGTCAGCCATCTTTCAGCAGAAGACTCCAGTGGAAGCAGTGGAGGGAAGCAAAGCCGTTTTAATCTGCAGGATTCTCTCAATAACTTCACCGGACTTGATGAGGTGGTACAAAGGGGAGGGTAGCCAACGCACACACATCTTCTCGCACCTGCCCAAAGCAGGTGACAGAAATGACGCTCGAGTGTCCTGGATAGGGATGAATCCTGGGATTGAATTCAGCATCGTAATAGAAGGCGTCAAAATCAGTGACACAGGAAAATATTACTGCATTAAGTATGCTGATGAAAAGGGGGACACAATCTCTGAAGAAGGACCAGGAGTCACCCTGACTGTCACAGGTGGGATACATTCTCTACTTTTTCTTTTTTGTTAATTGTAAGTGATTGAATTAAGGTAGAATAATGTGGTTTATGGTAAGACTCACCAGGCACACTTAGTAGGTTCATCTACTCTCACACTTGATGATCAACACACTCACACCTGTACATTCAGTGGTCCTATCCAGACAAAGTCTTCAGTTGTGCCAATTTCCAGTCACCCCTCAATATCCCGCATAGAGACTTGCTGTCACCAGCACTAACAAACATTCAGGTGTCCTCGAGATGCACATAAAAATCAACTCTTTTAGTTATATGCCACTTACTAACAAAACAATGTCTTACCTTTACCGAAGTTGTTCTAATTATCGAGGAGCGACCTCCATAGCCTTCATCAACCCTGTGAATGAGAAAGCAGCAATCTTCCCCACACTTGGCACCCTTTTATTGTTTAATTAATTCTGTATAAAAGACAAAGTATTGAAAATATAAATTACGTAGTTATCTCTCTATTATAAAAGAAAATCATCAGACGAGACTTTTGCTAAGAGATTTTTTCAAGTGCTGCCCTCCTCTCAACCATTTCTGGTTAGCATCTGGTTGAATGAATGACCTTTTCCGATCTGGTGACTCTGATCTTGTTGATCTCAGTGCTTCATTTGATACAATTAATCACAACATTAAAAAACTCTCCCATTTCTCATCTCACCATGAAATGTGTGATGCTGCCTTAGTCTTTGTAAGTGTCAGGTGGGATTGTCCTTCACCAAGAAGGGAGGGAGGCTGGAAGAATGGAAGGGATGGAGGAGATAGCTTTATTAAAATGCAAAGTCCCTCAATATGACAGAGGGCAGTGCTCCTATGTTGCTGCTCTCATATAGCAAAGCATGCTAGGAATTGGAGTCCATCTGGGGGAGCTGCAGGAATGGACCATCCCAATTTCATGAAACATCATCCTGACATCCTCCTCCCAGACCTTACCTAAAAATCGGAAGTGTCCAGATTCTGGCTTAAAAGGAGCCCTCTGCCTTACATCATGGAGTTAGAAGGCAGCACTCACCAGAAGAAGCACAAGGAGTAAGAGAACTGTTATTATATTCTGCAATTGTGTTAACATCGGTTCTGTTCATTTTGACGGTCCTTGTGACAAATAAAAACCCTTTATTTGAACCCGGGTATATGTTGGGTGATATTGTGTCTGCGGCTTGGGGGCTTAGTGGTGCTCCCATGTGGTTACACCGTGTTCAGGTCCTACCCTCCTGACATCTTACCTATTCATTTCTATTCTATTCTAAGTTCTTCAGTACTCTAGGTTCACCAGGTGCCCCACAAGACTATCAGCTAGGTCCTCTTTTGTTTACCTTTTGCTCGCTTCCACTGAGCTCAATTGTTTGGCAGCATAATTTGAAAATTTCATTTTTATGTTGACAACGTCCCAGTATTCCCTTTTAACTTTCTTTCTGATTAACTGCTTCTGGGATCTTCAGCCTATAATTATCTTTTGTAAATGAGAATAAGAAAATCATCTTGGTAAGGTCCAAAGCTGCTCTCTCAAACGTTTGTGATTTTTCCGGTTAACTTAGATGGTATTACAGTAGTCTTGTGGGGCCCACATGTGATTCTCAAACGAAAATACACATCAGAGGCAACTCGTTAAACAGTTTGTAGTGAATGGCGGAGACACCCTTGGTGATCTTGCTGAAACTTCTTCTTCTTCTTCTTTCAGCTCCTCCCGTTAGGGGTTGCCACAGAATATCATCCGTTTCCATCTCTTCCTGTCCTCTCCATCTTGTTCTGTTACACCCATCACCTGCATGTCCTCTCTCATCACATCCATAAACCTTCTCTTAGGCCTTCCTCTTTTCCTCTTCCCTGGCAGCTTTATCCTTAGCAGCCTTCTCCTAATATACTCAGCATCTCTCCTCTGCACATGTCCAAACCAATGCAATCTCGCCTCTCTGACTTTGTCTTCAAACTGTCCAACTTGAGCTGACCCTCTAATGTCCTCATTTGTAATCCTGTCCATTCTCGTCATGCCCAATGCAAATCTTAGCATCTTTAGCTCTGCCACCTCCAGCTCTGTCTCCTGCTTTCTGGTCAGTGCCACCGTCTCCAGCCCATATAACATAGCTGGTCTCACTACCGTCCTGTAGACCTTCCCTTTCACTCTTGCTGATATCTGTCTGTCACAAATCACTCCTGACATTCTTCTCCACCCACTCCACCTGCCTGCACTCTCTTCTTCACTTCTCTTCCACAATCCCCGTTAATCTTTACTGTTGAGGTCTGTACATCAGGTCTGCTGTAATTGTTAACATACTGGCAATAGAAATGACCTTGGTATTATAAAGAAATTTCTGCACAAAATAATCATATAGCCGACTGCACATCTTAGTTTCTGCTCAATTGGTGGACCTTCTATAGACAATATAGAATACTTGTACCAATGTGACATTTCCATTTTTCACCCCATTATTTTATATTTATTAAATTTGCCAAAACTCCTAAATCCTGTTTTTACTTTGTTATTTTGGGGTTTTCCATAGGAAAATTTTACTTCTCATAGGTTGATTATTGATGCCTCATGAAAGTTAAAAGAGATTCTCATTTCTGCTTCATTTATGAATCGGCTTTGTCACCGCTGTTTCTATTAAACATCCTTAGGCTTAGACCAAAAGGAGAAATGAGATACACCTGAGGTAAAAGGAGTCAAAACTGAGAATTTGGGTCGAAAAGAATGGCGTTATTCTGCGAAATCTCTTTCTAGAGTCGCTTTCACCTCTTTCAAGAATTCATATTGGACTGATGCTTTTATCCAGGTGACTTACAACATTTGACAGAGTTACCTTTATTTTAATTTTCCAAGGCAAATGAATGGCCTACTCATGGTCACTCACTGGTGTCAGTAGTGGGATTTGAACTGAGGTGCTACTTAACCCTTAATCCACTACAGTCGGTTCCCAGTGCAATTTGCCAGCAACCCTGAGCTTATTAGTCAGTGCTGTACTTTCATTGAGCAGCTCACTGTCGCCCCCTAGTGAATCAGCATCACTGTCCCTGAGATTCGGCCGCTGTACTAGACTAACATCAGCGTTGGCCTCTGTGTGCTTGTATTCAGCCAGTTCAAGCACAGTTGGCTCAGTGATTTACTGAATTTCATCAATGGCATCCGTTGCACCTTGTACAAATAATAATAGATTGTTCCAGAAGTTTTTTTTATAGTTTTTACAGTGTGTAAAATGAACAGTGTTGCAGTAATAAAAAAAAATATGTGTTCCATTAAAATTTCAGTTTTTCTCGGTGAATTGTGATGTTTCCTTAAAAAGTGTGGCAAAAAAGTATTTGGCGTCTAGGGGTGCATTAACCATTTTAAGGGTTAATAAAGGTCAGTGACTTGCTCATGGTCACTCATTGGTGTCAGTAGTGGGATTTGAATTCACAACCTCAGGGCTTGATGCCCAAAGTCATAACCACTGTGTTACACCATCTGCCTTTTCTTCCCAAATGAATCTGGCCTAATTGTAGCACGGCGATTTAAATCAGAGTAACTAATCGTATTATTCGGAAGCAAGGACTACAGCTTTGTAATCCTAGTAAAGTATTTTATTTACGACCGTGTCACCGTATATTACTGAGCACACAATGCAAATACTTTGAACTTATAAAAAAAAAAAAGACCTTATTTGGACAATCTGAGCCCCTTGTGTGACTTGCTGAAAATCTCGGCTAAAACTTAAGAGGAGACCCTTGTGAGAGTACTGGGGTGAAGTTTTCAGGAGAACAAATCGGAGAAACAGGAGACAATTGTGATCTCATTGTTGTCAAGGGGAAACCAAAAAGATAGTAAGGAGATCTCTTTTCTTAATTTTTTTATTGTGTGGTTCTTCACTTGCCCAGCCATGTCGACCCTTGGCGTAGTGGTGACCTGCCTCATCTCCACGCCCGTCTGTGATTCTCAAGGTACCGTAACTGACGCTACTTGAGCCGTAACCAAGCTGCGCTGCGGATGAGAGTGTGAGAGAAGGTGACAGAAAGTGAGGCAATGGCAGCTGTAAGCCTCAAAACTGCTGCTTCTTGACTTTTTGAAATTCAGTTTTAATGCGTAGGGTGGAACATCTGAGAGCCGAAGCTACCGAGAAGAAGTCAAGCAGCAGCAACTCAGGACAGATTTGGATGGATGGCTGGATGCTTGCTGTTGCTTTAAATACAAATATGAGTTTCTGGTTTCGAGTAGATACTGAACTAGCAGTACAGAGCTGGTAGAACATTTGAAGGATGAATGACGTGACAGTGGATTGAATCTTTTTAAGGGAGAGTCCAAAATGTTTAGGGGTGAAATCATCTTGATCTTTCAGGTTCAATAACTCTTTAAAGGGTAGTGGCCTAAAGCAGGCATGTCAAACTCACTACCATTGGTGGGCCGCTTCGACTGCCATATGTGCGTCAGCTGGCCGCACTGTAACAAATACTATTATACTATTATACAAAGTTACTGTAGCTTTCTTTACAATACTGAAAACTTTACAAAATGTAACACTTAAAATTTAAAGTTTAAAGAAAAGCCATTTGTTTCCATACAATCTCCGTACAACAGCATACATTTAGAGTCTTAGCCTCTTAGCTAGGTCCTTATATTATTATATTATATTCATTATATTATATTCATTGCTTATATAGGAGTCTTACAGTGTGAGATTTATTTCTTTTGTCCCGACACTTGGCATCTCTTGTTAGTAACCAGTTTGTCAATATCAGACTTGAAATCTTCTGCAGATGCAACTTTTTTTAAAAGGGATGAAAGGTGCTCGACAGGAAGTCTTGAGCGATGTGGGGTTTTGGTAGCTTTCATTAATGAAAACAATTGCTCACAAAGGTAAGTGCTTCCAAACATAGACAGTACTCTCGATGCCAACTTATGGATCTGCACATACGACGGTGGCAGGTAAGCATACAAGGCTGGCAGACCAACTTCTTTGTATTTTGCCATCAGAATAGAATCTGACTGCAGTTCAATCAATTCCATTTGGATATTCTCAGGCGCATTCTCAACGTTGTAAGAGTATGGTGACGTAAACAGCACAAAGTTCTGTTCGTGTGAACTGAAATCGCGAAAACGCTCACTGAATTCATTGCTCAGTAATACAAGTTGGAAAACAAATCCTCCAAAAATCTAATTTTACTTTACTAAGTTTACTTTAAAGTTTATATTGTAAAATAAGCCGATATGCAAAAAGCCACCTGACCTACACTAATTATTCAAACTCAAAATCACAAAGATATGTTAATAAACAATTCACCAACTTCTCATGTCCACTTCAGATCTTCAGCTGTAGTGGGCACTAACTGTTCGTTACAATACTAGCACAAAATTACATAAAACTAGAGCAAAAAAACGTGAAAATATGCGAGCTATTACTACTCGTGATGGTCAGTTCTGCCCAGTGGCCAGTCTCAGCAGCCCAGCCAGTAGTGTAGCCCAGTGGTCCGCAGCCTGTTTGACACCAAGGACTGCTTTACTAGAAGCAAATTTCTCCAAGGACCGGTGGGTTGTTGGAGGTTGGAGTTTATGTGGTGATTATGGGAGGGTTCGTAGGGCAGTTTTATACACAATTTACATTACATTTCTATTATTATTAAGTTATAATTTACTAATAGAAATTATACAGCTTACCATAATGCAGAATCAGTGAGAGCCCTGAGCTTGTTTTCCTGCAGACAGAAGATCCCATCTAGGGAGGATGGAAGACAATGACACGCGAAGTGTGTTGCTTATGTTCAGTCTACTCCGTAATCTCATTTTGGTTTCTGTCACTGCAGAAAACGTGCATCACAAAGATAGGATGTTGGAAATGGAAGCAGCTTCAATAGCTTCTTTCGCGTTATTTTAATCTTCTCCTGTCTACATGTTATGCTGACGAGAATTTTTCTCAGCATTTCCTTGCAATAATACATTTTCAGGGTGCGAATGATGCACAAATCCAATGGCTGAAGCACTGGCGTGTAATCGGGTGGGAGGAATTCAACGTGAACATTATCTAAGTACGGAAGCATGTTGTGGTCAGCACAGTTATCAATCAGAAGCCAAAGCATCCTTTTCTTCTTCTTCATATTGTGAGGTTTCTGAACTCTTTTGGGATCTGGGATCTGGGATCTGGGATCTGGGATCCCCCCCCCAACCCCCCCCCACCCCACCCAACGGGAACGACATGCCGAGGTGCATCCCAAAACGCTATTGCCGCGTGTGAGATTGTTTGTCCGGGTCACAGGAGAGTTTAAAAATCTCATATATTCTTGAATGAGTGCCGCATTAATATGAATGTTTCTTGAACAAGTATCACTGCAACCACATAAAAACGGCTTTTTCGGCGTCTTCAAATGCAGCAGTTCACGTACGTTTGCAACCCGAGATTTTTCTTCTTTTTTGCATATAACAAGTATGCCGTTTCTATAGAAGGGTGATAATGAGTTAAATTCTAATGGATGTTTTTCAAATGTTGACGAGCAATAAGGAAAAGGTATCACTTAAAACCACACAAAACAAAAACAGCAAAAAAACAGTACGAGGAAAGTTTGGGATCGTTGTGCAAATGTCCACAACTGAGCTGTGGCCACAGAACTAACTGCTCTGTGGATGATTCATTCCAGCATTTCAAGGTCACTTCATTGTAATGAAAGTATCTGCTGCTGAATGTACTTCGAAGTAACGAGATTTCTGTGGACTCGTGTCATATGGGGAAAGTGTCAGAACCATAAAAATACTCTCTCACCGCGGTCTCTCTCCTCTTTCTGTGTCGCTGCAAAGCCCCGCCCACCTAGCGTTCTGAAAAGTGTCCTCAGTGAAGGGGGCAGCCTTTTTGCTGTAGCCCTTCCCTAAGTGAGTCTCCATTGCTGGCAGTTCTCTCGCAGCCCGGTAGTGGGCCGCGGACCGCAGCCTAGCACTTCAGTTGCGACTTCGCGGCTGCAACTATACTAGCAGATGACATTTCCGGTACCATAATGCCATGGGAAAACGTGCTTTTGTCAGTAGGCAGAAGTAAGAAAAGTCAATAAGTAACACCGAAGATGCACAATGATTCAATCACAAACGATAGTAATCATTTTGTACAAGTTTAGTGCTAACTAGGATCTGTCATGCGGGCCGCACAGATTTCTGTTGTGGGTCGCATGTTTGACAGGCCTGACCTATAGCACCTATATATGGCCGGTGGTTCGTTCTGCTCTCTACATTTGGTTTTTAATTGTTATTTTACAGTATTACCACGCTTTACATTAACTTTACTTGTTTGGTGTCTCGTACAAATGTTGTAATTGATATTTAACCCACTTCCTGTTGCCCAAACGACTTGAAATTTTGCACATTTACTCATTTCTGATGGCAATACATGAATTAATAATCAGTTTCACTAATTGATCAATGAATCCATGTTAATTAAGGAATGAAATTTTCAAATGAAGAATAGTTAAAGATTTCACCAATAGATGGCGCTAGCAATGGATAGAACTAAAACAAACCCAAGACTGAAACATTTAAAATAATATCCATCCATCCATTAGATAGATAGATAGATAGATAGATTTATTTGAAAGGCACTATATAGATAGATAGATAGATAGATAGATAGATAGATAGATAGATAGATAGATAGATAGATAGATAGATAGATAGATAGATGTTCATTCTGTTTGCCTGGCAATTTTCTCCACATGTTCTCTCACTACCCTCGTGTCTTTTCGTTTTTGGACATATGTATGTCACCTACAGTCTTTTTTTCTTTCTTTCTTGCAAAGCTCCTCTGTTGTCTCAAGTCTTTCTTCTGTTTGATCTCTTAAGTGACCTTGTCTTGGTACGCTGGTAGCCAAATTAACTATCGCCTCCTGCTGGAAGGCAACTCAGTATGTTACTCTAGACAGCTGGCGGTCACCCTTAAACAGTTTAATTCATCTTCAGTTGTCTGCAGTGAGGATTTTTGGTGCCTTCAGCAATGCAACTTAAACGGTGTCTACTGCTGCTCCATTGTTTCTTCAATAAACTCTATAACTTTACATTTACTCAAATCAAATTTTAATCATTTTTGCAATTGACACATCTTGCCTGAAGAAGGGGCTTGAGTTGCCTCAAAAGCTTGCATATTGTAATCTTTTTAGTTAGTCAATAAAAGGTGTTATTTTTACTTGACTTTTTTCTGCAATTAACACTTAAACATTCTTTTCCTCCTTATGTTACAGGGTCAGCCATCTTTCAGCAGAAGACTCCAGTGGAAGCAGTGGAGGGAAGCAAAGCCGTTTTAATCTGCAGGATGCCCTCAATAACTTTACCGGACTTGGTGAGGTGGTACAAAGGTGAGGGTAGCCAACGCACACACGTCTTCTCGTTCCTGCCCAAAGCAGGTGACAGAAATGATACTCGAGTGTCCTGGACAGGGAAGAATCCTGGGATTGAATTTAGCATTGAAATAGAAGGCGTCAAAATCAGTGACACAGGAAAGTATTACTGCATTAAGTATGCTGATGAAAAGGGGGACACAATCTCTGAAGAAGGACCAGGAGTCACCCTGACTGTCACAGGTGGGATACATTCTCTACTTTTTCTTTTTTTTTAATCATAATTGAATTATGCTAGAATAATGTGGTATATGGTAAGACTCACCAGGCGCACTTAGTAGGTTCATCTACTCTCACCCTTGATGATTAACACACTCACACCTGTACATTCAGTGGTCCTATCCAGACAAAGTCTTCAGTTGTGCCAATTTCCAGTCACCCCTCAATATCCCGCATAGAGACTTGCTGTCACCAGCACTAGCAAACATGCAGGTGTCCTCGAGATGCATATAAAAATCAACTCTTTTAGTTATATGCCACTTACTAACAAGAACTACTTTATTAGAATGCAAACTCCCTCAATATGACAGAGGGAAGTGCTCCTATGTTGCTCCTCCCATATAGCAAAGCATGCTATGGATTGGAGTCCACCTGGAGGATTTGCAGGAATGGACCATCCCTATTTCATGAAACATCATCCTGACATTCTCCTCCCAGACCTTACCCAAACATCGGAAGTGTCCAGAGTCTGGCTTAAAATGAGCCCTCTGCCTTACATCATGGAGTTAGAAGGCAGCACTCACCAGAAGAAGCACAAGGAGTAAGAGAACTGTTATTATATTCTGCAATTGTGTTAACATTGGTTCTGTTCATTTTGACGGTCCTTGTAAAAATAATAAAAATATTGCAAAGTCTCTTCACATTTTATCCTGTGTCTCGGACATCTGGGAATTGTGAGATTGAGAGTTTCCAGCATTTAAACTGTTGCCACGGTAACTTCATGTGTCACAACCTGCAGATGCAATGTGGTGGTGACCACACTAGCAGTGGTGAAAACGGTACACAAAACAGCAGTGAATGGTAGAAAATTAAAATAATACGATGCAAAATATTTATAAGTACTTAAACGACCTACAAAAAAAAAATAAATGAAAAGGAAAGGAAACAGATTCCTCAAATTAAAACCCACCAAACAGAAAAGAAGCAGTCAGAAAATATGAGGAATATTTCTAGATAAAAATGAACATTCCAGTTCAAGTACTTTTGCAATTCAATTTATCTATGCAATATATATTTTTACAAATTACCAGCTTGGGATGTCTGTTGTTATTTTTTCACTCACTGCAGTCTGAGTAACAAGCATTTCGACTGAAAGGCTAAGAGTTACAATCCATTAACAAATTCAGTTGCTCACTTATTTTGTTACATTTTATTACAGCGCGGTTTGACTTAAGCAACTGTGTCTTAGGAGCCCCCCTTTCCACACTGCAAACTGATGGGTCACAAGTGTTATGATCAAGGGATTATTAGATAAATCACCAGAGCACTTTACTGAATGTTAATTTCGTGTATTCAGGTGAGCATTCGCAGAGTCCCGTGGAAGCAGTAGAAGCAAGTGGCCAAATATTAGTCTGTGTCCTGCCCAAGGAGACTTCAGAGGGACATGTGAAATGCTACAGCAGCCAACAAATACATATCCGCACTTCAGATGACCAAGGAAATGAGAAGGATGTCTCCCAAATAGCTTGGACAGAGAAGAATCTGAGCAGCAATGTCACCCTCACAATGAGAGATGTCAGAGGCAGTGACTTGGACGAATACTGTGAGAAATACAAAAAGACGTCAAATGGCAAACCTCGAGGTTCGGACGGCCTTCTGCATATGATAGGTGGGTTTTTACTTTAAAGAGTTCTTCATGCTGGAGGGATTGTGCCTATCAGCTAGATGGCATGTATATGGTCTCCTAGTTCTACAGAACTGCAACTCTGTCTGACTTTGTCTACCACACACGTACACCATTTTACTCTTTAAGCTTTCATCTTTGGGATTCTGTCATTCCATCCTTCTCTTCTTCCATTCACCCACCCAACTGTTTCTTTTTGAGTGGGATAAACTCAATCTTTATTTCTCTGCCAGCAGATTACAACTTCTCGACAAACAAAGATAATAACAGTGGCATCTACTAGCTTGCCCAAGAGCTCCTTGTGCACACCTCAGAGCGATGATGCCCAGAAACCCAAAATGTCTCATTTGGCATTTTGATGGCACAGTTCTACCCTAAACCCCCCCAGATTACTTAGTTGCTCACCATCATCTTATTTCTGGTACTTTACTTTTTTGATTGCTATCCAAGATGCGAGATTCAAGGGTCTTGGGGGTATATGAGACCTCCTCAATGAAATCTTTAGTCCCACCTGAAATCCTGAAAATTAAAATTGTGAGTCATTGAAAATACACGTTTAAATCATGTAAATGGTGTATTAAATCACTCCTTATGTGTTTTTTGCTCCTCTATTGTCAGCTGGTTGTATCTCAATGATAATATCAATGGCCCTGTATTGTTAGGATCCTCTTGTGTTTGAAATGATGTTGTATTTTTATATATTTTAATTACATAATTTGTTTTTGTACCTGTAAAGTTTTCTACACAGCTCTGAGCCTGCACTCGGTGATGAACGCTCCATGAAAAGAAACTGAAAGAATGCAATTTGTTTTCCTAGAAGGACTCAGTGGAATTTGTTAAGGATAGGATAACCAGTTTCTGTCCAGTTTGCTAAAAGACCACCATAAGAAGAGATGATATGCAAATCTTTTCATAATGAAAATCATTGTAAAGCGGCTTAGTGATATTTTTTGTACAGTTTTTCAGCAGGCTGATTACATAATATGTTCAGAGTTATGTCATGGATCAGTGGTCTGAATTGAGCTGTGGCCACATTTTGTGGCTCACACCTTAGCCGTCGTGTGGCGTATGTGTGAAGAACTTCGGGGTGTTGAAAGGTGCTGTGTACACACCAAGTGGATTGCAGTCTGTGGTATAGACCAGCTCTTCAGCCACTCGTCCGTTTATTTGAACCCAATTCTTTATAAGGTTCGAGCAGCAGTGGGCACACCCCCTTTTAGTGATTCAGTATGTCTCAGGGCACACAAACTCCCCTCAGGTCAGTCTAGGGTCCCCACTTGCATCATTCTGGAATGGAGGATGAAGCTGTAGCAGCAGACGGAAGCCCACACAGACAGATGTAAAATTGTGCAGACTTGATGCCTGAACCCAGAGATTCTAAAATGAATAAATGCAGCTTCTTCATCTTTTATTTGCAGATGTCAACCAATCTCAGAGCTCAGTGGAAGCAGTCGAGGGTGGCAATGTAACATTATCCTGCTTCTTGTCCAGTGAGTTTCCACTGGGACCAATAAAATGGTACAAAGAGGTCGGCAGTGAGCGCACACACTTTTACTCAGCAGCCCCACACAGAGATGAAAAGAATGACCCTCGAGTGGCATGGACAATGGACAAGGTGACCGTCGACTTCAGCATCACGATAAGAAACATCAGATTCAGCGACATGGGAGAGTATTACTGTGTGAAATACAGAAAGGGAGAGGAAGGCAAACCGTACGCCTCAGGACCGGGGGTCACCCTGACTGTGAGGGCCGCGTAATCTGGCATCAGGGTGACACTGCAGTCTCCCAGCGCTCCTTTACTTTACTTCAAATGATAGCAATCGGTTTTGGAATTTATGATCTGACTTTAACTGACTTGTAAAGATCAAAGTGCCTTGGGCTTCTTTACTGTGATACACTTATTCGATGCATGTGCGGTACATAAAAAAAAGTCAAAAAAATCAAGTTTTCACTAAACAAAATTTTAATGCTTGATAATGATAGAAGTTGCACTTAGAGCTTTTTGGTGTTAATAAATACCTGCATAAAATGTAATTGAAATGTTTAATTGAAATTAATTTTCTTCAGGTTTGCACTCATCTTCTATGGGTCCAAAAGAAATTACATCCATGTCAAGCTCCACCACCACATAGATAGATAGATAGATAGATAGGTAGATAGATAGATGTGTAAGGGACTATATAATAGATAGATAGATAGATTGTACAATCTAAATATACTCTATAACATGCACTAATCAGCCACAACATTAAAGCACCTGCCTAATATGGTGTAAGCCTACCCCCATGTGCTGCCCAGAGGGGGGCTGCCGAAAGAGCTCTCACCCATCGAGGCATGGGCTCCTCAAGACCTCTGCAGGTCCCCTGTGGTGTCAGCACCAAGACGTTAGCAGCAGATCCTGTGAGTCCTATATGATGCAAGGTGGGGTCTCCATGGATCGGTTTTTCCAGCACATTCCATTGATGCTCAATTGGACTGAGATTTGGGGAATTTGGAGGCCAAGTCAACACCTTGATCTCTTTGTCATGTTCCTAACACCATTGCTGAACCATTTGTGCAGTGTGATAGGTTGCATTATTCTTCTGAAAGAGGACACTCCCATCAGGGAATACGCGTGTATGTTTTAGGTAGGTGGTACGTGTCAAAGTAACATCCACATGAATGCCAGCACACAAGTTTTGCCAAAAGAACATTGCACAGAGCATCACACTGCCTGCACCTACTTGTCTTCTTCCCATAATGCATCCTGCTGCCATCTCTTCTCCAGGTAAACGATGCACACACACCCCGTCTAAAGGAAAATGTGATTCATTAACCCAGTTCACCTTCTTCCACTATTCTATGGTCCAGTTCTGATGCTAATATCCCTGTTTTGGGCACTTTCAGTGATGAACAGGGGACAGCATAGGTCCTCTGACCAGCCTGTGGCAGTACGGTAAGCTGTGATGCACCGTGTGTTCTCACACTTTCTCTCATAGCCAGCATTACAGTTTTTAATAATAGCCCTTCTATTCGATCAGACCAGATGGGTTAGCCTTCACTCCCTATGTGCATCAATAAACCTTGAATGCCATGACTATGTCTCTGGTTCACTGATTGTCCTTCCTTGGTCCACTTTTGGTATATACTAACCAGTTGTGTACTGGGCACACTGCACAAGACTTGCCATTTTGGAGATGCTCTGACCCAGTCGTCTAGCCATCAAAATTTGGCCCTCGTGAAACTCAGATGCTTACGCTTGCCCATTTTTCCTGCTTTTAACACATCACCTTCAAGAACTGACTGTTCACTTGTGGCCTGATATGTGGCACCCTTAAACAGGTGCCATTGCAACAAGATAATCCATGTCATTCATGTCACTTGGCAGTGGTTTGAATGTTGTCGCTGATAGGAGTCTACATATGTTTAAATAGATAGCTGAAAGGCACTATATGATAGATAGATAGATAGATAGATATGAAAGGCACAATAGATAGATAGATAGATAGATAGATAGATAGATAGTAGGAGACTATATATATTTAGAGAGATAGCTGAAAGGCACTATATGATAGATAGATAGATAGAAGAGAAAGGCACTATGCAACTGAGATAGATAGATATATATATAAAGATAGATATATAGATAAGAATGAACATCAGACATTCTAAAAGATTGGGGCAGCCACCCATATAATATGCCCTGGCTGCAAAAGATTGAGATTGAGTTGTTCACAAGACTGAGTCCAAAACAGAACTGATTAACTGGAAGCAAGATGGCGGCTTTAAGGGCCCGGAGAGGAAGTAACGCCATCAAGGGGTCCCAGAACCGGAAGTGATGTCATCGGGATTGGAAGTAACGTCATACAAGGCACTGGAACCAGAAGTAACATCATCTAGACTGAAAGTGACATCATCAAGCAGGCTTGGGGAGGAGTGACATCCTCGGGACCGGAAGTGACGTCATTGAGGGTGCCGGAACCTGTTGGGGTTTCCAAGGAATGGTCTGCAAGGAACTGAGAAAGGCAGTCCGCACACCTCGCCACCCCCTGGTCTGTTTTTGCCTCCTACTCGCATGTGTGTGACAATAGATAGATGGATTAAATAAATAGATAGATATTTTAAAATAACCTTTATTGTGAGGTTAGAAAAAATATCAACATATCAATGTAAGCAGTCCATGACAAAAAAGAAATTCTAGAATAAACAGATGAAGCATACATAATTTCACCATTACTCACCCATTACACTCTTCCTATCTGTCCTAGATAGACAGATAGGTAGATAGATGTGAAAGGCACTATATAATAGATAGATAGTGTCACACATGTGCGATTGGGAGGCAGCTAAAGGGCCTGAATAATAGTATTTCCACACCAGACAATGGGGGCGGCAAGGTGCACTGACTTTCTGTCTCAATCCCTTACAGACCATCCTGGCGCCTCTGATGACATCACTTCCAGTTCCGGCCCCTCTAATGACATCACTTCCTGTCTCTGAAAATAAGGCCGCAATCTTTGACAGTCTGCCTCAGTTCTGTTTTGGACTCAGAACCAGTAAACAACTCGTAAGAATTACCCATTTGCAGCCAGGGAATTATATACGGGTGGCTGCCCCAAACCTTTTTGATGTCTTTTGCTCATTCTTGTGACGATAGATAGATAGACATAACATGACCCAAAACTGGCCTTCCACCCATAACCAATAGTTTAAGAAACACTGGTCTCGAGGGAAAGCCTGTGAGCTAGGATGTTAAGGTAGGGTGGAAGATCATGGTAGGCTCTGTTTTGCATTGATGAGCCTGTGAGATAGCGGGTCTATGGCACATACATTTTAAATTAATACATAATGCTCTTACGTTTTCGGGTGGAGCATAGTAGCATGACGGCACAGTTCCAATGGCAGATGCGATTCTGCATCCATGTGCGTACTGTAATCTGACAAATCTGATGCTGTGGTATCTTTACTCGGATGACAAGAAAATGAAGAATCCATGAGAGGGGGCGAGAAGGGTCCTACACAGTGCAATGTGGACACAGCGTTTGAAGAATGTGTCTTAGGAAAGGGAGAAGCACCCTGATGATACTCTCCGCCAGCCTCACTAATCCCTGCAGCCTCTTGCGGTCAGACGTACTTCATTTGTCGTTCACGACCACAATGCAGCTGGTCAGAACCAATGTGAGGATGCCTGTGTAGAATATGGTGGGAAGGGGAAGAAGGAAAACTCGCTTGCTTCTTGTCATCTCGGAAAGTGCAGTCTCACCCTATGGACAGGCAGTGCACTCAGAAGAATGAGACTGGACCGTCACAGACATTTTTTCTTGCCGTGCAGCCTGAGTGAAATCAAGCCAAAATGCTCCAGACTGTCTTCCCTCATTTAGATTTTGGGCAAATTTACCATAAATTGATGTTCTACTCGAGGCCTTTACTGCCCTGTACACGGAGTGTTTATCTTCTCTGAGGTATCCTTTTAGGATCGGGATGGCTTTTTTAGATCCCGTTAGATAAATTCGATCCTAAGTCACAATCTAACCTCGTCAGGCTGTGTTTTAGTTTTAGGTTTTACTCCACTTATGCAACTCCTTTCAGTCATCAGAATTTTCAATGGGCTGTCATAATACTGGTGGAGGAACCAGGCCTAGATCACACAGTTAGTGCCATAAGGGGAATGTAAACTGATGTTGAAATATTAGTAGAAATGTCACAATACCTTTGGTTTCCCTTTGTTATTTTTATGATATGATTGAATTCATTCGATTTCTGCTCATCTTGTTCTTTTCGCTTGAGCCCCGGTCACAGCTCCAGGGATCTTCATGGTGTTCCTTAGCTTGGAGTCACTCCATGTGTTCCTGCTGCTGATGTTTCAGCAACAAGGTAAGCCTTGTTTTGTTCCTTACCTCGTATCGTTTGTAGGAATGATTGAAAAAGAACACACATTTGCAAATCTCTATACGACAACATGCACAATTACCAGTCAATAGCCTGTGTGCTTCCTCTTTGTTTGTCCTGAACAGATAGGGTTCTGTGAACTGAGACCATATTTTTAGCTTTGTTTTGGAAATTCTGACATTGTCTGAATCCTTTCATACCTGATCAAATGAGTTTTTCAAGGAGGACATCTTACAGGACATCTTGGCTGGAGTTCCCCAGATAGGGGGGGGGGGGGGGCGGCGGCGCTCTGAAGCCAGCTTGAGCTTTTTAACCATCAGACTCAATGCACACATGGCCTAAAACGCACCATCCTCACCATGACATCGAAATCAGGCTGTGGGACTGTTCCTCTGCAGCAAGTCCTGGAAAGATTGTGAGGATAAAATGAATGCAGCAAAATACGGGGAAATCCTGGAGGAAAAGCGGATGCACTCCGCAAGAAACCTGCACCATTGGAGAATATGCATTATAATTAGTTAGGAACACGTGGACATTTGGAGCCTTTGTCAAATGATGGACATGCTGCTGTCCTCATCACAGTGTTCACTCCAAGCTGTTCCAACACCCATTTAAAGCAGAAAGTCCTTTGAGATATTTTGTATTAATAATGTGTAGACTCAAATCCCATAGACTTACCACTGTTTATAATCTATTTTACTTTATAACTTCTCCCCACCTTCAATTCTACATCTCCTCAGGTAATTACATAGAGTAAAAGACAAGCAAGAGTTAAGTTACAAATTTAAATAATGTGTTATTGATAATATTCATAAATAATAAAAGTAAGCAAAGCACAAGTGAATATTGGCAACCATACAACCTGATAAATGCTGATGTGTAGTTTCAGGCGGCACACAGACTTTTTTGTTATTTAAAACTTCGCCCCCTGCTTGCTTTGCTTGCCAACCCCCGTGCCAGCCACTTCACGTCGCTGCCGCTCACGTTTGTGGATTTCATTTACACCAAACAATAAAACTTTTAATTCTCGTGGATACACCATTTCATTGGGTAGAAACACGACTTTTCTGTGATGGCAACACAAATTAGACAAATCTACAAGTCTCCGACTTAAAGTTTAAAGCCAAACAATATTTACATACTTCAGTCATATCACCTCTGTACATATATTTGATCTCTTTTCGCTTTTACCTTTTCGTCAATATTGATGTGAATTTTGATTCCATGTTTGGAATGACATCATGACAATGCAACGTATAACTGCCCGTGAGTGAATATCATTTATTTCTCTCTACAAGAAATGTGTCTGACAATAGCATTCACACAAATGAGAAATGATTGAACCGTGTGTGTGGTTATGTGGGTAGGACTTTTCCAAATCTCGTTGCATAAGCTCTTGCCTCGTGGGGCTTCAAATTTTCTCTCGTGGGATTTCACTGTCACCAAATAACAAATTTTTTTATTCTCACCGATACAGCTCTTCTTTGGGAAGAAACACTACTTATCCCTGATGGCAACACGAATTAGATGATGTATAAGTCTCCAACTTAAAGTTCAAATCCGAACAATATTTTCTCTTTTCGCTGTTTCATTATTTCACCAAGTAAAAATTTTCGTTTGTTTGCACTAATGCGATCTTTACTATCATTTTTTGAGACTTTCGAATTTGCTAACTTGTTCTGCATGTGTACCGCGCCAACATTTTTTAATTCTTTACGACGTTGTACTGTGTTTTCTACTCTTTGTCTTTTATTTCCAGCCACATTCTCTGTAGGTCCTGATATTTTTCACCAGTGTGACCAGTTCGTCAATCTTATTTTGTAGTTAGTTCACATTTTCCAGGTTCACATAAGGCACCGAAGGCTTGAAATGCCACTTTCTCGTAAGTCGCTTCGCTTTTAGCTTAGCTCTGGTTCTGCTGCCATGATACAACCTTCTTACCTCGTCAGGTAAATACGGAACCACACCGGCGCGGGCATTTGTTCTCAGCGCTTGAAGTTGACTACTTGAATAGACGAGTCTCGGTGTGTAAAAATCCATGTCCAAGTAGTAAAAAGTAGTAAAAATTGTGTCCAGGGAATGAGTCCACATAAAAGAAAGTGATAGGAGTGATCAGTAAAATAGAGAAAAAGGTAGAAAAATAAAGTCATATATGGAGCTGCTTGAAAGGCTGCCACTCATGGCGGCGCCTGAGTCATGATTCCAGATTCAAAGCATTTGCATTGTGTGCTCAGTAAAATACGGTGAAATGTATGGACAGTAATAAATAAACACTTTAGTAGAATTACAAAACTGGAGTCCTTGCTTCCGACTACTATTACTGTAGTTGCACTTATTTATATTGCTGTGCTTCAGTTAAGCCAGACTCATTCTCAAAGAAAAGCCAGGCAGTGTGGCACAGTGGTTAAGACTTTGGGCTTCAAACCCCAAGTGCACTGCTTTGCCCAGGGGTCCTATAATGTTGTTAAGATGGCCCTGGGTCAGGGGTTTCCAACTCCAGTCCTGGTGGGCCGCAGTGGCTACAGGTTTTAGTTCTGACTACTGTATCTTCTTAATTAGTGACCAGTTTTTGTTGTAAATTAACTTCTTTTGTCTTAGTTTTAATTAGGGTTAGGGTTCAGGTTAAGATTAGGGTTAACCCTAATCAGACCCCTTAGGTTTTTCTTTTTCCTTAATTAGCAGTCAGACAATAATGAGACACAAAACAAGCAGCCACATGACCTGCTAACCTGAAAATAAAGAAAGGTGAAGGTCTCAATAAATCTGATCAGCTTAGGTCACCAAGACGTTTTGACAAGGTTCATGGACAAAACAAAAGATTAACAGTTTTGAAATTGTCTGCTGTGGCAGAATGAGAGCAGCAATAAACCATTGAAATAAATGAGGTTAATTAACAGAGAGAATTGGCTCCTCAGTAAGAAAATTGGTCATCTTTAGCTGGTCATCTTTTGACTCCATTTAATGAAGAACAGAATCAATTCAGAGGACTGAAACCTTAAAAACAGGGTTATTAAAATGAAGGGAAAAGGAGTTAATTAGCAGTGAAAACTGCTCGCTGATTAGGAAAAGAGTTAGAATGAAAACCTCCGGGACCCGAGCTGGACACTCCCTGCATTAGATCATCTGCATGATAATGATGCCTCCTCCTCCTGGGCGGTCGTCCATTTGTAGTTCCGCGATTGGAAGGGGCGGGGTTAGATGCCCTCACTAGGTGGTTTCTTGAGATTGCGGTGGAAGAAAACAACAAGATCTTTAAAAGCAGCACCCCCTCTCTGCCTGGGGTGGTATCACAATACTTGAGAAGATGGTGCTTGGGATGGTGATCCTCAGAGGTGCATGTGTTGCACACTGAATATCAAAATCAAAGTCTACTTAAGGGGGAGCACAATTAATTGGGGGGAGAGTTTATATTTCTGCCAATCGCAGGAAACAGCAACCAGAGGGCCCAATGTGAGGCACAAAGGTTTTACTTGTGTTGTACTGCTAATATATAAAAGACCAATTCCTAATTGAAGTTACAGAATGAGACCTCCCTTTTAATTTTAATCA
>JANRMT010062856.1:273448-296406 GCA_026402145.1 Polypterus bichir lapradei
GGTGTCTTTAAACTGGTTTGCAATGATGCAGAGGGGCTTGTGGGATTTGTAGTTTGTGGTTTGTATGCACTGTACCAATAAAACCGGATGAGAAGGATGTGGCGGGACGTTTCGAGTGGACCATTTTCTAATCAACATCATCCGCAGCAGCTCCTAAACATTTTTAGTTACTGGACATTCGTAGCAGAGAAGGATAGTGCTCGGCCTGCAGATGTAAGGACGGCGGTGGGTTCTTTTCCTTCTAATCCAGTCCTTTGAGGCTGTTGGATAAAAGGCTGTTCTTCTGGACTCCGGTGGTAGGACAGAATTTCACTTAACCATATTCTAGGAACCAGTTTATTGAATAGCAGCATTTCCGGTCTTCTTTCCATCATTTAACCCTAGCTTCCACTTTCAGAATCACTTTCATCATTTACAGTAAGGACTTTTTTTCAGGACTGTAAACATTGTCATGTGGGTGTTTGCTTGTGGGTTGTGTTTAATTTTTTTTTATATTTGTAAATAGTTATTCTAGCAAATAAGGATCGTTTTATATATTTGTGTGTTTGGTGTGTTTCATTTTTGGTGTGTTACATCAGGGATCGGCTCTGAGGCCTGTCTTATTTGCAATGGTGATGGGCAGGTTGACTTACGAGATTAGACAGGAGTCTCCGTGGACTGTGATATTTGCTGATTACATTGTGATCTGTAGCGGTAGTAGGAGCAGGTTGAGGAGACCCTGGAGAGGTGGAGATATGCTCTATAGGGAGAGGAATGAAGGTCAGTAGGACCACCACGACAGAATACATGTGTGTAAATGAGAGGGAAGTCAGTGGAATGGTGAGGATGAGAGAGTAGAGTTGGCAAAGGTGGATGAGTTTAAATACTTGGAATCAACAGTACAGAGTAATGGGGATTGTGGGAGAGAAGTGAAGAAGAGAGTGCATGCAGGGTGGAGTGGGTGGAGAAGAGTGTCAGGAGTGATTTGTGACAGACAGATATCAGCAAGAGTGAAAAGGATGGTCTACAGGACGGTAGTGAGACCAGCTATGTGATATGGGTTGGAGACAGTGGCACCGACTAGAAAGCAGGAGACAGAGCTGGAGTTGGCAGAGTTAAAGATGTTAAGATTTGCATTGGGTGTGACGAGGATGGACAGGATTAGAAATGAGGACATTAGAGGGTCAGCTCAAGTAGGACGGTTGGGAGACAAAGTTAGAGAGGCGAGAGTGCATTGTTGTACATGTGCAGAGGAGAGATGCTTGGTATATTGGGAGAAGGATGCTAAGGATAGAGCTGCCAGGGAGGAGAACTAGATGAAGGCCTAAGCGAAGGTTTATGGATTTGGTGAGAGAGGACATGCAGGTGATTGGTGTAACAGAACAAGAGGCAGAGGACAAAAAGATATGGAAGAAGATGATCCACAGTCCTGCGGTGGGTTGGCGCTCTGCCTGGGATTGGTTCCTGCCTTGCGCCCTGTGTTGGGTGGGATTGGCTCCAGCAGACCCCCGTGACCCTGTATTCGGTTTCAGCTTGTTGATAAATGGATGGATGGATGATCCACTGTGGCGACCATTAATGGAAGCAGCCAAAAGAACAAGAAGAAGAAGGTGTGTTTAATCTTAAGGGGCTTTTTCCTGGCTGTTGTTAATATTCAGGTGGAAATTCGATAGAGCCTAGATGTTGGCCTGATTTTATCCGTCCCTCATTTTAAAAGCTTAGCGGCTAGTTGGGTGTGTGCTACAAAGTAAGTCCACTGCACTCATCGACTTCAATGCTTTTTACAAAACTTTCTGAAGTTCCTGAATATTTCAACGTTTTCACCCTACTCAAGGGTAAGGTGCTGTATCATGTTAGCCATTATAGATGCAATGAGAAGTCAAGCCAAATGACTCTTTTAATTGGCGAACTAAAAAAGATTACAAAGATTCCGGGTCAGGGAATATAAAACGACTGTGGGAGCTCCCAGACGGCGAGCTGAGCTGGGTGGTAGGAGGGCAATGCGTCTGGGAGTGGTGGATTGATTATTGAGTATTGTTTTTTGTGTATTAATGAGTATTGTGGAGAGGAGGGTGCTTTGTGCAATGTTGTTAATAAATATAGTCTACTTTTGGAATTTTAACTGGTGTCTGGAGTCTTGGACAGGTGTTCAAGGGAGCAATAGCGCCCCCTATCTGTCACAACATACAATCCTATGGGGGAAATGACTTCGGGTCGCGACCAAATCAGGTTAAGACCAGAGTTTTGGAATGAATTACGGTCGTGACCCGAGGTTCCACTGTACCTGGTTTGGTCTGCGGGCAGTAAAAGAACTGCTGCGGGCTCTGTGTGGTGCTGTGCAGCCTCTGTGAGACTCATTCCGGGCTGTGTGCTCAATTAATGAGCTGATGCCTCAATTAATGTACGGTAATTTTATTGGTATTTATTTTGATTATCGAAACTTACCAGTAGCTGCTGCATTTCCCACCCTAGGCTTATACTCAAGTCAATAAGTTTTTCCAGATTTGTAGGTAAAATTAGGTACCTCGGCTAATACTCAGGTCAGCTTATACTCGAGTATATACAGTAGCTCTACAGAAAAAAAAAAAAAAAAAAAATCTGTAAGGGCTCCAGGTCAAAAGACCACCCAGCCCTCTGGGGAATTCTGCCTTGCATAGACAATCTTAATTCATTCTTTATGTGGTGGGTGATGTGACAGCTTAGGGTATCACCATCACAGAAGAACTGGAAAATAAAACAGAGGAAAGTAGACATGAATAAAGATTACAGGTTAATTGAAGAGAATGATAACCCTCTAGATGTCTAGTTTATGAAGGTTTTATCGCAAGGAAGCATTATTACGCTAGAAATAGCCATTAGAAGATGGGTAAATTGTGACCTCGAAGGGATGCATGTGGCCAGCAACGATACTCAGATAGGCCGTGGCATTCAAACGATGATTGAGCCTACTGGGCACTTGCCAAAAGGCCTAAAGATGTCATCTACTTAGCGTTATGTTTCCCCCTAAGCAAAAACATGCTAGAAAATGTCTTTTTCCAACAAGAAAAAGTGTTACTACGTGTAAGAGAAACACACAAACACCATAAATGGCAACATAATTCAAACAAGAAAGGCTTGCCTACTGTCCACTTCTTCACTGCTGCAGATTTAGTACATGTCCTTTGTGTGACACATGTGACACGGCATCACAACTGGCACAGTTTCTTTGTGCACTTTTTCTTAGATTATTTTTCTGGTGTTTTTCCATGAGAGGGTAGAACGTCAGTACATGATCTGCACAATTGATGGGCCGCTTGAGTTATTGTAGTCTACCACAGCTCAGGGTTTAGTGACTTCCACATTTTACCTGACATGAGCATTGACAATCAATGCTTTCTGAACATTGCTTAGGGGGTTAGTGTCTTTCTATTTCTTTTATTTGATAGCAACAATTTAGCATTTTTGCCATGCAGGAATTTGCACCAAACTGAAGCCCTCACACGAACAAATTCTCCAAGCATGTCACTGAGTTTTGGTCGTCCAGTGTGTGGCAGATGGCCAGCACCCTGACTCAGCTGGGACCCCTGCCCACTGGAAGGAATAGGGGAGAGAGTGCGCTCGAGGCATTATCTCTCCTGGAGGGCAAGATGGCAGCCACCCTGCGTTGCAGCAGTGCCTTGGATTCCCACAGAGCTCCATGGGAGTTGGAGTTCAGTACAGCCCTGTTAGGTTTCATGGGTGCCACCAGGGACTGCGGAGCCCTACTTTCAATTGCTTTCCCCATCACCATAATGGGCCACAGGAGTACTCCCAGGTGCAGCATAAAAGCCTTCATAAAATGCCTTTATTCAGAGAGCCAGAGTTAGACGGAAGAGGGATGAAGCTTGCCAGGAGAAGTGGAGGCAAAGAGAGTGAGAGAGAAAGAAAAAAAGAGAAGAAGAAAGAAGAAAAGGCATTGCTGTGATGTATCTTGTGCTTTGCAACTGGAACTATGCTTGCTATGTAGGGAACGAAGGAAAAGCGTTTCCCCCTTGTAAATAAAAGGTGGGTGTTGTGCTGATCTTGTGTCCATGTCTATTTCTATCGGGTTTGGGGAGTTGGTTGGCTCCCTGGTGGCCACAAGTGTCGTGTGTATCAGTATCACTGGCTGTGTCATGGTTTAAAGACCAATTCACATTGTCGTCACTATCGCTTGATTCAATAAATGGTTCACTTTCAGTTTGTTCTAAAACTGGCTTTACGCGCTGGACACACACTGGTGAGCTTCTACTCAACACATGAATGCTGATGAGCTACCAAAGAGTGGTAGAACATACAGAAGAATCCCTGATCATTCTGAAGAATAATGTTATTTCATCCACAAGATAGTAACAGAATACTGTCCTGAGTGTTATGAGGGCTTAACTCTGTACATGCCATCAGAACAGGCTTCCTCGCGTTTCGCTACTCCCTCCTCAGGGTTAACCATTATTTACATGGAATATCAAGCCCAATGGACGCTCAGGGTTAACGTCAAGAGGTTAAAGAATTGAAAAGGTTATTTAGTTATAGTCGGGACCCTCTTGTCCTCTCTATTCGATGTTTAGTTTTTAGATTCTTGTTTTAATTTTTGTTTGATGTTTTTTTGGAAAAAGATATGGTGACCCCTAACGAGAGCAGCCAGAAAGAGGAAGAGCAACTGCATCGATTCAAAAGATCAAAAGTTTAAACTTCTTTTCTTTATCAATGTTTATATATTACTAGCTGTGTAAACCCTTATTGTAAAAAGGGTCCTAGAAACTATTGAAATCATCAGAAAAAAAAGTTGAAATGTGGAGATGGCAGGTAATTGAAAGGAACTACTGTGGGCATCTCTCTCCTAGGAGGTTTCATTTTGCCGAAGTGCTTGCTTCGCTTATGTATCAGCAGCTAAGCGACTGTCTTTCTTCAGAGGTTTCGTTTTGCCAAAGTGCTGGCCTCACTTGTGAATCCTCTGATGTGGAGCCCTTACTCAAACTTCACCTCTCACTTCCGGGCTGGACAGACAGACACACACAGTTCCATGTGTAGACATTTATATATAAGACTAGTTATGTAACCCTGTGCTGTAAAAAGCCCGGGTCCTAGAAACTATTGAAATTGTCACAAAAAAACTGAAATGTAGAGATGTCAGGTAATTGAAAGGAACTCCTCTGGGCGTCTCTCTCATAGGTGGTTTCGTTTTGCCGATGTGCTGAACTGCTTGTGTATCCTTGGAGGAGAAGCCCTTACCCCAACTCCACCAACTCCACCTCTTGAAAATGTTTTTTATAGCCCGGCCGGTTGGGGAGGCAAAGACTCTTTGAAAAGAGACTCCCTCCCCACCGGCCTGATTGGTAAAGGAAACTGTCAAGGGCAGTTTGATGGATGTCTCTTATTCAGGTCAGTGAAAGGTACTTCAGCATAAACAACCTAAGGTTTCGGGAGTATGGTCACTGTGAATAGTTAATACAGAAAAGAGAATACAGAACACACGCCACACTCATCCTATCTCTTTTGAAAAACCCTAGGTGAATTTGAACATCATGTCCTTTGACTGGTTAACACTGCGGACACAGGCGTTAGATCTCCGTCATACAGACCATTACAGAGTAAAGATTATAGAATCTTTTGCAGTCTCCATTACAAGATCCATAGCACCCGCAGGAAGTTGGACAATTCAGTGCAGACTCTTTAGTTTGTCAGAATCATGGGGTTAGCGCCCAGGGCCATATTCTAAAATATCTTAGATTATATGTATTTAGTTAGTATGTCGGCACTGTTCATTTTCAATATTGGTGGTATATTTCCCTGACCAGGGGCTTCTTGTCAAAAGGATCAAATAAAACAGAGATCCGAGATACTCCTATTGGAACAGCAATGTTTTGTTATAGAGTATAGAGGTCTGTCTTGCATTCTAATTCATAAAGCTCTATCAAACTATTGTTAATTTCAAAGCAAAATGCCAACAATCATTTTGTTTATAACTAAATTAAATAAACCTTATAAATAGATCCCAGTGCTTGATAATACTTAACCCTAATTGATATCATTAAATGATACTTCTGTGTTTTATTCAGATTTAATATTTTTAATTTGCCTTTTTAAGTTTTATTTAAAAATGAACTCTTTAAGACACATTCAGACTATTCCAGACTGCGCCTGTCAAAAAAGCTTGTTATTTATTTCAAATGTTTTTTATACATCACGGCAGTTTTTCAAATTGTAATCACTCCACTTTTTCATGTGGTTATTTACTTCATAATTAACTATATTTATTTTATTTTGGCACAAATGTCCTTACCATCGTGACTACCAGTCTAGTTCATATTCTGAACTCCAATATTTAATGTTCTTCCTGAATCAGGAGGAACACAAGCCTCACTTTTAGTGCCAGATAAGATTCTAACAATAACCGGCTAATGTTAATTAGCCTCATACTAGCAGATGTTAAATAATGTTTTCCCCAACTCTTTGCAATCCCGTGGAACTGCCTACATAGATGACAGTTTAGCTGATAATATATCGCAGAACACGTAGGTTCTGTTGTAGGGTGCGGTGAGCTTGGGGTGATCCCTTGTCGATCCGGTCTTAAGATGTTTTTTAATCTCCTCTGTGACTTAGTATTTGTAAATTTTACTTTTTACTGCCTTATCTTTGTGATAGGGGCGAGTCAATGTTTCATTTTGGAATAATAATGTCTATCTTAACTCTGCCCCCCTGACTATGAACCCCGCACAAACTCTGGTCCTTTGACTCGTATTCAAAACGTTTGCAGACACTTGGAATCACAGTTCAAACTTACATCCCCTTCACCCTGAATGCTAATAAAACAAAGGATGATTTTTCACAAATAGAGGGGAAAAGCAGTTTTCAACAACAGCTGTCCTGTGTCACCTGGACTAACAAAAAGAAAGAATAACCCTCACTGTTTTAGTAAAATTATAATCCTTGTGCTGACACATATAATAGATATGATGTAACTATTCACTAAAAACATTTTCCATCCTGATTGGCCTAACGTGTCCAAAGCCTAATCATCAGCCCTGTAGTGTATAGGCTCCTATAACCGTTCTTATTTTCAGGGGCTCATAACTGCTGTAAAATGGAAGGCTATTACCAAGCATTAACAGAATTTCTAAAACTTTGTATTATACAAAGCCCCCTGAGTACCAAAGTGGTTATAACCTGTTGATGAAAATGCTGTTTTAAATTAAAGCCTGAACAAGATAACTGTTTTCTAATCATCATATAAAATGTTTAGTAAATAAAGAGAGACTAAATACTATTTATAACAAAAATGGAACACCAATGGACGGCTGAATAAACAAGGGAATATAACTTAGCTTGAAATGCCGCAGAGTGTTTTACAAATAAAACCCTACAACAGTGGTTCTCAAGCTGTGGGGTGGGTCCCCTTAGGGCGGCGTGAAGATGTGAAAAAAAGAAAACAATAATCAAAAATATGAAAAATACATCTATTGAACCCAAAACAAATTAACTTAAACTACATTCTGATACAGATGCTTTATTTTCTAAAGATGCTTTATTTTCATGTTAAAGCAACTGGTCGTTTTACTTGGGTACTGAACATGTATTTTTGTTCACTAATGCTTTAGTGTTTAATTAAGAATTACCTGAATATTTGATCATTAGTTTAAGCAGAAAGAGTAATTAGCTCTGCTATTTTGTGAGCTATACAAGCGTGCTGAGCTGTTGGCTCCCATTTACGAGGTCACTAGCATGAGCTAAAGCTGCTGATTTTAAAAACATGATTTTAGTTCGATGAACTTTGGAGGCGCAGAAAAGTACTTCTTACATCCCCTGCCTCTAGTTAAATCAGCACACCTCACTATGGCCTCCTGTGCATTCTTATAAATCTCCATTTAAATCCACAAGTGTATTTACAGAGTTTTCCTTTGTCAAAAGGCTCCTAGGTGATAGAAATGAGCTAAGCAAAAAAAAAAAAAAAAAATCACTGACCGTAGCAAATCCTAAAACACACGTGGAATCAGTCTCTCTTGTGCGGTGTGGGGTTACTTTTAAAAATAACTTCATTATATTACTCACACATCTAAAATCACCCGGAATTTGGGCTACTATTCTGTATTAAAATAATTACATTTAACGAAATGAATGAAAACACCGTTACAGTAAGCTCCTGGAGTCTGTCTCTAACCGGCTGTCCAAATGAGAGTTTATAAAGCAAAAATGTTTCGTTATCGCAGCCTTTCAAAAACAGGCGGCTCCGTACAGAGAGAGGCCGTTTTGAAAGAGTAGGCATTTCACAATCGGGTCCCTTCTGCAGGTAGTTCAGAATACTTTTATTAGGTCACAGTTAATGCACCACCGCCCTGCGCTTTAAAGCCACTCCTGAATATTCTCAGAGGAGAGGCCCCTGTTTGAATTTTCAGACGCCGAGACAAGAACTACTTGATTGGATTACCCGTTTCGGTATGAAAAACTACTATTGTTGGCTTCAGTCCTATGAATTTGTACATTAATCGTTGTACACTTAGACAGAAAAAATGCAGCATCTTATATTATACGCATGCACGAGCGCGCTCACGCACGCACTTGAGAATCAACTTTATAAATATTAATATTAAGGATTCAGCCATCTGTTTTTTTAAAAAACATACTCGTTTGGCGCCTATAATAATCATGAATAGTCTGCATGAAGAATAGTTATATTTCATTTAATCCTATTCAAAGATAAAAGAAATAATTTTTCTAAGACGTTCATATAGATGCTGGGGGGCTATGTGCTTTGGAAACAGTTGAAAAAATGACCGACATATTCGTGGCTTGCCAAATTGAGTTTTAAAGGCCTCTAGTTAAACCAGCACACTTCACTATAACCTCCTGTGCTTTCTTATAAATCTCCGTTCAAATGCACAAGTGTATTTACAGAGTTTTCCTTTGTCAAAAGGCTCCTAGGTGATAGAAATGAGCTAAGCAAAAAATTAAAAATCACCGACCACAGCAAATCCAAAATCAGTCTCTCTTGAGCGGTGTGGTGTTACTTTTAAAAATAACTTAATTATATTATACTTACAAAATGAGTAACCAAACATGTTACAATATATAGTGTAAGGGACGGCAGGTATGGGCTGGCATCTCGACATGTAAAAGACGTGGTTCATTACTCAGCCAGGAGGACAATGTAATTAAGGAAATTAGGGTTTTGCTCTTTTTTAGTAACTGTCTTTTGTCTGATTTTAGACAGCCCCAGGAAAATAAACCCTAAAGTTAAGCTCTGTATATATGTGAACATTTTTGGTATCAGCCACCAATCAGCCCAGGCTAGATAGTTTATACGTCTCAAACATGATTTAAAAGGGAACTGCGGCATACGTCTGTGTGATTTTTACAAGGCTTACATCAAACTACTTATCTCATGCATCACCTTGAAAAGTGAAGTACATTCCATGGCCAGACGTTCTGGGCCGGAGGAAGGGAACTTGCAGACAGCAAGTTGATAGTTGAGAAATCGGTCTAAAATAATTGGAGTGGAGATGGCTCACTGAAAAGGGTGATCCTTAACTCATTTAAAAGAGATGAAAAATGTCCTCCGGGTGCTTCAAAGGACCTCAAACAATGTCCTCAGCGGCGTGGGGGCTGTTTGGGGTGGGAGATTACATCACTGTGTCAGCCTGTGAATTGCACAGCTGAAGTGAGAAGCTATGGGGATGGGTGCTCGAAATGGGCGGGCTCAGTTGTCCTCCCATACCCGACTTTACTTTCTGTGTGTAGCGAGAGAGAGGAGGCACACAGGCTGCTTGATTTCTTTCTGTGAGATGGGAAGCTTGAATCACCGCTAAGGCTGTTTTTACTGCAGATTCTGTCTGTGAGATGGGCAAAAAAGCCAGGAGCTGCAAGTCATAAAGCAAAGATGAGATAGATATTTTAATTTCGTGTTCATATTAAAATCATAGATAGAACCGAAGAAGATGCTTCGCTGTTTTATACCGCACTTTCAGAAGGGCTTTCAGCAGGGAGCACACGTCCTCCGGAAAGAGGACTGGGATGTGTGGGAAGGCCGGCCGTCAGGTGCTGCCTCACCGGGGGCCGAGGCAGGCCCTTCAGGCTGACAGGATAAGGACTGGAAAGTGGCCGGACTGGTCGAGGGACGACCTTTGGCATGTCTGATCTTGTCAGGACATGCCCTGGGCATGTCTGTGCTTGTCGAGGTAAAGGCTGTAACACCCCCGGGCTTGGTTTTTGGGAGAGGGGGGCTGGGAAGTGGGTGTGGGGCGGTGGTGAGTTCAAGGAGGGGGCACACATCCATCAAACTGCCCTTGACAGTTTCCTGGGCAAGCAGGTGGGTGTGGGGTGGGAGTGGGTCCAAAGAGGGGACAGTCATCCCTGAAAGAAATGAAACAGAAAGAAACAGAAAACAGGGTCACATTTGGCCCAAAAGATGTTGTAGGGGATAAGTGGTGCCAGGCCTCTGTTTTCGAGTCTCCTCCTCTGAAAGAAGAAACAAGAACAGGGGCTTTATTACTGAAGATTTTTTTTTTTTTTTTTTCATTTTTTGTTTTTCTTCCACAGGAAGAAATGGCATATAAATAGAACAAAAATGAGAATTGCAAGTGACCCAACTTCCCCTTCTCTTGAATTTATTTCCGCTGTTCTTCTTGGGTTCTGACATTTTCGACCTGTCCTGGACATGGGTATTCCTCTTTTTGTGTTATCTTTTTTTCTTGCATTTCTACTAAATGTCTGCCAAGGTAGGTGTATTTATTTATGCATTTATTTGTAAACTTTGGAATATCAGTGAGGCACTCCGCCTGGGATTTGTTCCTTGCCATTTGCCCTGTGTTGGCTGGGATTGGCTCCAGCAGACCCCCGTGACCCTGTAGTTAGGATATATAGCGGGTTGGATAATGGATGGATATATATATATATATATATATATAGATATATATATATATATATATATATATATATACAGTGCATCCAGAAAGTATTCACAGCACATCACTTTTTCCACATTTTGTTATGTTACAGCTTTATTCCAAAATGGATTAAATTCATTTTTTTCCTCAGAATTCTACACACAGCACCCCATAATGACAACGTGAAAAAAGTTTACTTGAGATTTTTGCAAATTTATTAAAAATAAAAAAATTGAGAAAGCACATGTATATAAGTATTCACAGCCTTTGCCATGAAGCTCCAAATTGAGCTCAGGTGCATCCTGTTTCCCCTGATCATCTTTGAGATGTTTCTGCAGCTTAACTGGAGTCCACCTGTGGTAAATTCAGTTGATTGGACATGATTTGGAAAGGCACACACCTGTCTATAGAAGGTCCCACAGTTGACAGTTCATGTCAGAGCACAAACCAAGCATGAAGTCAAAGGAATTGTCGGTAGACCTCCGAGATAGGATTGTCTCGAGGCACAAATCTGGGGAAGGTTACAGAAAAATGTCTGCTGCTTTGAAGGTCCCAATGAGCACAGTGGCCTCCATCATCCATAAGTGGAAGAAGTTCAAAACCACCAGGACTCTTCCTAGAGCTGGCCGGCCATCTAAACTGAGCGATCGGGGGAGAATGCCTTAGTCAGGGAGGTGACCAAGAACCCGATGGTCACTCTGTCAGAGCTCCAGAGGTCCTCTGTGGAGAGAGGAGAACCTTCCAAAAGGACAACCATCTCTGCAGCAATCCACCAGTCAGGCCTGTATGGTAGAGTGGCCAGACGGAAGCCACTCCTTAGTAAAAGGCACATGGCAGCCCGCCTGGAGTTTACCAAAAGGCACCTGAAGGACTCTCAGACCATGAGAAACAAAATTCTCTGGTCTGATGAGACAAAGATTGAACTCTTTGGTGTGAATGCCAGGCGTCACGTTTGGAGGAAACCAGACACCGCTCATCACCAGGCCAATACCATCCCTACAGTGAAGCATGGTGGTGGCAGCATCATGCTGTGGGGATGTTTTTCAGCGGCAGGAACTGGGAGACTAGTCAGGATAAAGGGAAAGATGACTGCAGCAATGTACAGAGACATCCTGGATGAAAACCTGCTCCAGAGCGCTCTTGACCTCAGACTGGGGCGACGATTCATCTTTCAGCAGGACAACGACCCTAAGCACACAGCCAAGATATCAAAGGAGTGGCTTCAGGACAACTCTGTGAATGTCCTTGAGTGGCCCAGCCAGAACCCAGACTTGAATCCGATTGAACATCGCTGGAGAGATATTAAAATGGCTGTGCACCGACGCTTCCCATCCAACCTGATGGAGCTGGAGAGGTGCTGCAAAGAGGAATGGGTGAAACTGGCCAAGGATAGGTGTGCCAAGCTTGTGGCATCATATTCAAAAAGACTTGAGGCTGTAATTGCTGCCAAAGGTGCATCGACAAAGTATTGAGCAAAGGCTGTGAATACTTATGTACATGTGATTTCTCCGTTTTTTCATTTTTAATAAATTTGCAAAAACCTCGAGTAAACTTTTTTCACGTTGTCATTATGGGGTGTTATGTGTAGAATTCTGAGTTAAAAAATAAATTTAATCCATTTTGGAATAAGGCTGTAACATAACAAAATGTGGAAAAAGTGATGCGATGTGAATACTTTCCGGATGCACTGTATATATATATATATATATATATTTCGTGTCTCTCTATTATATAAAAAATCCTGTGATGTAACGTGACTTTCTCAGAGAGACACTTTCATGTCTGCGAGATAAGTCTTTGTGCTAAGAGATTTATCCACATCCGGGGCCGGAAATAAAAGAGTAGATGACAAAGTAGAACGTTGTTAAGAGGTTAAAAAACGTTGGCGCGATACACATGCAGAGCAGGGTTGAGATAATGAAAGTACTAAAATTTGAAAGTCTCAGAAAAATGACAGTAAAGATTGCATTAGCGCAAACAAACGGAAATTATTACTCGGTGAAATAACGGAACAGTGAAAAGAGATCGAATATATTGTTCAGATTTAAACTTTAAGTCGGAGGCTTGTAGATATTTCGTATTGCCATCAGGGAAAAGTAGTGTTTCTTCCCAATGAAGAGGCATAGAATTAAAAGATTTGTTTTGTGAAAGTGAAATACACATATGCAAGCGGCAGAGACGGGAAGTGGCTGGCGTGTAGCGCAAGCTGGGGGGTTGATAAGCGAAACGAGCAGGGGGCAAAGACCCCTAGTAATATATATTATTTAATTATTTAATATAATAGCAAACACCAGGCACAAGTTCAAGCACAGCACATTTTATTCTCAGTGGGATTGCTTCCGAAGCCATTTCCACAAGCAGCACAGTACAATGTGTAACGTGTGTCCGGTTGAACTTCTATACTGTATGTGTATAAATCAGAGACGGTGGGTCTTTCCTTCTGACGGCACTGCGATGTTCCTGTATGCGTGTTGCGAGTCTTTTTACCGCTCTGACCTCTCTCATTCAGCTGGCTGGCTCATCCACTCACTTTTCCCCCAATGCTACTTTTGCTCTCCAAGCCTTCACTTTCTTTCAGTTTCTTTTTCATCCTTCTGTGCCAGCCCATACATATACGGCTCTGTGGATGCAGCATCTCAATTGCGCACCACAGGAAGTTGATTAAGCAATTGAGAACATTCGCACCCTCACGTGCAGGTGCGACTCACCCCAATTATCTCATCAACTCCCCACGGCTGCTCAGTCGTGCCCATGGAGACTGACATGGATTATTTAAAATCTGGCCATTCTTTTGAAGCCATGTACCTGCTATACCACAGCTTTGAGTTAGAGTTAGGTTCTGGGAAGTATCTTCCCTGCCTCTAAGCTTTGGGGGCTCCTCCCTTGGTCTTGTGTGCTGTCCTTATGCGGGTCGTATCTCGGTACAGATAGTTAGGGTACAGTTTTGACTCCAGTTCATAACAGTGATCTCTTGTCATACAAAGGTGGCAGCCATCTTAGAAATGTTATACAAGGAACTTAGGAAATGGCAGTTCCCTTGAAAAGCAAAATGGCATCAAAATCAGCATTTTCCAAATAATACTCTTAAGTGAAATACATAAATTCTGTGGTATTCAGAAATCCCTAACTTGAAAAAGAGTAAAAGCAAATACAGAAATCTGAAATCCAATTGCGATTCATAAATCCAAAACTCCTAGCCTAAAAAACATGCAAAATTCTAAAGCCCTGAAGTTTAAACTCACTAGAAATATTGCAAAGTCTCCTCGCATTTTATCCAGAATCTCGGACATCTGGGAATTGTGAGATTCCTGCATTTAAACTGTTGTAACGGTAACTTCATGTGTCACAACCTGCAGATGCAATGTGGTGGTGACCACACTAGCAGTGGCGAGGAAAACGGTAAACAAAACGGCAGTGAATGGTAGAAGAACAAAATAATATGATGCAAAAAAATAAGTACTTAAACGACCTACAAAAAAAAAATAATAAAAAGGAAAGGAAACAGATTCCTCAAATTAAAACCCACCAAACAGAAAAAAAGCAGTCAGAAAATATAAGGAATATTTCTAGAGAAAAACGAACATTCCAGTTCAAATACTTTTGCAATTCAATTTATCTATGCAATATATATTTGCACAAATTACCAGCTTGGGATGTCTGTTGTTATTTTTTCACTCACTGTAGTCTGAGTAAGAAGCATTCTGATTGAAGGGCTAAGAGTTACAATCCATTAACAGATTCAGTTGCTCACTTATTTTGTTAAATTTTATTACAGCGAGGATTGACTTAAGCAACTGTGTCTTAGGAGCCCCCTTTTCCACACTGCAAACTGATTGGTCACATGTGTTCTGATCAAGGGCTTATTAGATAAATCACTGGAGGACTTTACTGAATGTTAATTTCATGTATTCAGGTGAGCATTCGCAGAGTCCCATGGAAACAGTAGAAGCAGGTGGTCAAATATTAGTCTGTGTCCTGCCCAAGGAGACTTTGGAGGGATATGTGAAATGCTACAGCAGCCAACAGATATGTATCCGCACTTCAGATGACCAAGGAAATGAGAAGGAAGTCTCCCAAATAGTTTGGACAGAGAAGAATCTCAGCAGCAATGTCAGCCTCACAATGAGAGATGTCAGAGGCAGTGACTTGGATGAATACTGTGAGAAATACAAAAAGACGTCAAATGGCAAACCTCGAGGCTCGGACGGCATTCTGCATATGACAGGTAGATTTTTACTTTAAAGAGTTCTTCATGCTGGAGGGATTGTGCATATCAGTTAGATGGCATGTATAGGGTCTCCTAGTTCTACAGAACTGCAACTCTGTCTAAATTTGTCTAACACACACATGTACACCATTTTACTCTTTAAGCTTTCACCTTTGGGATTCTGTCATTTCATCCCTTTCATCACTTCTTCCATTCACCCACCCAACTGTTTCTTTGTGAGTGGGATAAACTCAATCTTTATTTCTCTGCCAGCAGATTACAACTTCTTGACAAACAAAGATAATAACACTGGCATCTACTAGCTTGCGCAAGAGCTCCTTGTGCCCACCTCAGAGCGGTGATGCCCAGAAACCCAAAAAGTCTCAGTTGACATTTTGATGGCACAGTTCTACCCTAAACCCCCTAGATTACTTAGTTGCTCACTACCATCTTATTTCTGCTACTTGACTTTACTTTTTTGATTGCTATCCAAGATGTGAGATTCAGGGGTCTTGGGGGTATATGGGACCTCCTCAATAAAATCTTTAGTCTCACCTGAAATCCTGAAAATTAAAATTGTGAGTCATTGAAAATACATGTTTAAATCATGTAAATGGTGTATTAAATCACTCCTTATGTGTTTTTTGCTCCTCTATTGTCAGCTGGTTGTATCTCAATGATAATATCAATGGCCCTGTATTGTTAGGATCCTCTTATGTTTGAAATGATGTTGTATTTTTATATATTTTATTTACATAATTTGTTTTTGTACCTGTAAAGTTGTCTACACAGCTCTGATCCTGCACTTGGTGATGAGCGATCCATGAAAAGAAACTGAAAGAATGTGATTGGTTTCCCTAGAAGGACTCAGCGGAATTTGTTAAGGATAGGATAGCCAGTTTCTGTCCAGTTTGCTACAAGTCCACCATAAGAAGAGATGATATGCAAATCTTTTCGTAATGAAAATCATTGTACAGCGGCTTAGTGATATTTTTTTTACAGTTTTTCGGCAGGCTGATTACATAACACGTTCAGAGTTATGTCATGGATCAGTGGTCTGAATTGAGCTGTGGCCACATTTTGTGGCTCACACCTTAGCCGTCATGTGGCGTACGTGTGAAGAACTTCGGGGTGTTGAAAGGTGCTGTGTACACACCAAGTGGTTTGCAGTCTGTGGTATAGACCAGCTCTTCAGCCACTCGTCCGTTTATTTGAACCCAATTCTTTATAAGGTTCGGGCAGCAGTGAGCACACCCCCTTTTAGTAGGCCAGTATGTCTCAGGGCACACAAACTCCCCTCGGGTCAGTCTAGGGTCCCCACTTGCATCCTTCTGGAATGGAGGATGAAGCTATAGCACCAGATGAAAGCCCACACAGACAGATGTAAAATTGTGCAGACTTGATGCCTGAACCTGGAGATTCTGAAATGAATAAATGCTGCTTCTTCATCTTTCATTTGCAGACGTCAACCAACCTCAGAGCTCAGTGGAAGCAGTCGAGGGTGGCAATGTAACATTAACCTGCATCTTGTCCAGTGAGTTTCCACTGGGACCAATAAAATGGTACAAAGAGGTTGGCAGCGAGCGCACACACTTTTACTCAGCAGTCCCATACAGAGATGAAAAGAATGACCCTCGAGTGGCCTGGACAATGGACAAGGTGACCGTCGACTTCTGCATCACGATAAGAAACATCAGATTCCTATTACATGGGAGAGTATTACTGTGTGAAATACAGAAAGGGAGAGGAGGACAAACCGTACGCCTCGGGACCAGGGGTCACCCTGACTGTGAGGGGCGCGTAATCTGGCATCAGGGTGACACTGCAGTCTCTCAGTGCTCTTTTACTTTACTTCACCTGCTGGCAATCGGTTATGGAATTTATGATCCGACACAATTTTAATGCTTGATGATGATAGAAGTTGCACTCAGAGCTTTTTGGTGTTAATAAATACCTGTATAAAAATGTAATTGAAAAGTTTAATTGAAATTATTTTTCTTCAGGTTTGCACTCATCTTCTATGGGTCCAAAAGAAATTACATCCATGTCAAGCTCCACCACCACATAGATAGATAGACAGATAGATTGTACAATCTAAATATACTCTATAACATGCACTGATCAACCACAACATTAAAGCACATGCCTAACATGGTGTAAGCCTACCCTCATGTTCTGCCCAGAGGGGGGCTGCCTAAAGAGCTCCTGCCCATCGAGGCATAGGCTCCACAAGACCTCTGGAGGTCCCCTGTGGTGTCTGCACCAAGATGTTAGCAGCAGATCCTGTGAGTCCTATATGATGCAAGGTGGGGGTCTCCATGGATCATTTTTTCCAGTACATTCCACAGGTGCTCGATCGGACTGAGATTTGGGGAATTTGGAGGCCAAGTCAACACCTTGATCTCTTTGTCATGTTCCTAACACTATTCCTGAACCATTTCTGCAGTGTGGTAGGTTGCATTATTCTGCTGAAAGAGGACACTGCCATCAGGGAATACGCGTTGTCACAAAAACGACACATAGACAGATAAAGATTTGGGGCAGCCACCCGTATAATATGGTATCCTGGCTGCAAAGTCGTTTTTATCAAATATACAGCACTAATGTGCATCCAACTGAGTCCAGAGCGAGACTGAGGAAAAATGGAAAAAGGGCAGGCTTTTAAAAGAGAAGACAGGAAGTGAAGTCTTAAGGATCGGGCACGTGATCATCACTCATTGGATCAGTCCTGGACGTGACATCGGGGGGCCGGAGCTGGTAAGGTCTGTTACCATTGGTTCGGTCCCGGAAGTTATGTCAAGAGAGCCAGGTGGAGTCTCCCAGGAATGGTCTACAGGGATGTGAGAAAAAGAGTCAGTGCACTCTGCCACATCCCGGCATGCCTCAGAACTGCCTTCACTCAAGCCCTTTAGCTGCCTCCCATGCGCATGTGTGTGACAGCGTGTATGTGTTAGGTAGGTGGTACATGTCAAAGTAACATCCACATGAATGCCAGCGCCCAAGTTTTGCCAAAAGAACATTGCACAGAGCATCACACTGCCTGCACCTGCTTGTCTTCTTCCCATAATGCATCCTGCTGCCATCTCTTCCCCAGGTAAACGATGCACACACACCCCGTCTAAAAGAAAATATGATTCATTAGCCCAATCCACCTTCTTCCACTATTCTATGTTCCAGTTCTGATGCTAACGTGCCCATTTTGGGCACTTTCAGTCATGGACAGGGGACAGCATAGGCACTCTGACCAGCCTGTGGTAGTACAGTAAGCTGTGATGCACTGTGTGTTCTCACACTTTCTCTCATAGCCAGCATTACAGTTTTTAATTTGTGCAATGATAGTTCTTCTATGAAATCAGACCTTCAAAGGGTTAGCCTTCACTCCCCATGTGCATCAATGAGCCTTGAATGCCATGACCATGTTGCTGGTTCACTGGTTGTCTTTCCTTGGTCCACATTTGGTATATACTAACCAGTTGTGTACCGGGCTCACCGCACAAGACTTGCCGTTTTGGAGATACTCTGACCCAGTCGTCTGGCCATCAAAATTTGGCTCTCATGAAACTCACACAGATCCTTACGCTTGCCCGTTTTTCCTGCTTTTAACACATCACCTTCAAGAGCTGACTGTTCACTTGTGGCCTGCTATGTGGCACCCTTTAACAGGTGCCATTGTAGCAAGATAATCCATGTCATTCATGTCACTTGGCAGTGGTTTGAATGTTGTGGCTGACAGGAGTCTATATATGTTTAGATAGATAACTGAAAGGCACTATATGATAGATAGATAGATAGATAGATAGATAGATAGATAGATAGATAGACATCACATGACCCAAAACTGGCCCTCCACCCATAGCCAATAGTTTAAGAAACACTGGTCTCGAGGGAAAGCCTGTGAGCTAGGATGTCAAGGTAGAGTGGAAGATCATGGTCGGCGCTCTATTGCGTTGATGAGCCTTTGAGATAGCGGGTCTGTGGCACATACATTTTAAATTAATACATAATGCTCTTACGTTTTCGGGTGGAGCGAGGTAGCATGATGGCACAGTTCCAATGGCAGATGTGAGGGCAGGGGCGATTCTGCATCCATGTGCGTACTGTAACCTTTCTCGGATGACAAGAAAATGAAGAATCCATGAGAGGGGGCGAGAAGGGTCCTACACAGTGCAATGTGGACACAGCGTTTGAAGAACGTGTCTTAGGAAAGGGAGAAGCACCCTGATGATACTCTCCAACAGCCTCACTAATCCCTGCAGCCTCTTCTAGTCAGACGTGCCTCATTTGTCGTTCAAGACCACAATGCAACTGGTCAGAACCAATGTGAGGATTTCTGTGTAGAATATTTTGGGAAGGGGAAGAAAGGAAACTCGCTTGCTTCTTGTCATCTCGGAAAGTGCAGTCTCACTCTATGGACAGACAGTGTACTCAGAAGAATGAGACTGGGCCGTCGCAGACATTTTTCATGTCGTGCAGCCTGAGTGAAATCAAGCCAAAATGCTCCAGACTGTCTTCTCTCATTTAGATTTTGGGCAAATTTACCATAAATTGATGGTTAACGATATGTTCTACTCAAGTTCTTTACTCCCCTGTACACGGAGTGTTTATCTTCTCTGAGGTGTCCTTTTAAGATCGGGATGGCTTTTTTAGATCCCGTTAGATAAATTTGATCCTAAGTCACAATCTAACCTCGTCAGGCTGTGTTTTAGTTTTAGGTTTTACTCCACTTATGCAGCTCCTTTCCGTCATCAGAATTTTCAACGGGCTTTCATATTACTGGAGGAGGAACCAGGCACAGAACACACACTTAGTGCCATAAGGAGAAAGTAAACTGATGTTGAAATATTAGTAGAAATGTCACAATACGTTTGGTTTCCCTTTGTTATTTTTATGATATGATTGAATTCATTGCATTTCTGCTCATCTTGTTCTTTTCGCTTGAGCCCGGTCAAAGCTCCAGGGATCATCATGGTGTTCCTTAGCTTGGAGTCACTCCATGTGTTCTTACTGTTGATGTTTCAGCAACAAGGTAAGCCTTGTTTTATTCCTCACCTCGTATCGTTTGTAGGAATGATTGTATAAGAACAGACATTTGCAAATCTCTATACGACAACATGCACAATTACCAATCAATAGCCTGTGTGCTTCCTCTTTGTTTGTCCTGAACAGATAGGGTTCTGTGAATTGGGACCATATTTTTAGCTTCGTTTTGGAAATTCTGACATTGTCTGCATCCTTTCATACCTGATCAAATGAGCTTTTAAAGGAGGACATCTTACAGGACATCTTGGCTGGAGTTTGCCAGAAGGTAAATGGGGGGGTATTGGGCTCTGAAGCCAGCTTGAGCTTTTTGACCATCAGACTCAATGCACACATGGCCTAAAACACACCATCCTCACCATGATATCAGAATCAGGCTTTGGGACTGGAAAGATTGTGAGGATAAAATTAATGCAGCAAAATCCGGGGAAATCCAGGAGGAAAAGCGGATGCACCATGGGAGAATAAGCATTACAAGTAGTTAGGAAAACGTGGAGACGTGGAGCCTTTGTCAAATGGTGGACATGGTCATTGGGCTCTACAAATAAATAAATTGTATTGTAAATTGTATTGTATTGTTATATCTCCTGGCACAAAGTCTCGTCTCATGGGACGTGAAAGTGTCTCTCTGAGAAAATCACGTCTTGTCTCCTTCTGAGATTTTTTTTTTATAATAGAGAGATGTCTCTAGTTATGTCATCATTTTTGGTCAGCTTTCTTCATTACAGGCCACATGCCTGTCTCAATATGGCGACCGAGTTCTGCTCTTCATTGTGTTGTCCTTCACATGGAAATGGTGTGAGAAATGCTTCTACTCTGTACCGGTTGTCTGAAATATGTTTGGGAGTAACTGTGAGTTTGCACCTTTTCCCCATTCCTGAGAACGGTGGAATGGCTTAATTTGTAAGGCCGTCCAATGGTACAGGAGGTGGGGAGCACCAGGCAGACTGTAAGGGGAGGAGCCAATAGTATGTAAATGGGTGGCGGGAAAAAGGTGAGGATGGAGAAGGAGCACAGAGCACAGAGAGAAGCAGACACCATAAAAGGAAGAGGCAAGAGGGAAAGAGATTGACCAAACATGGAAAACGTCAGGTGAATCCAAAATCACTTCAGGATGAATTATTTTCCCTTTCTGGTGAAGATATTCGGGAGAGGACCTGACGGGCCAGCACAAGGGACTGTTGATCTGTACGTTTCCCAGAACAGGAGGTATGGTTCAGCTTATCATTCCCCACCACAGACTGTAGATGGTCATCCCTAACATAGAATTTTTAAAGAATTACGTATACAATCATTTTTCTTTTTCTCTTTCTCATATTTATGTATTAGTGGTGTGTGTGGTTGAGTGTCTTGTGCCATGATTTGTGTGGGGTGGGAAGTGCTGCAGCATGCTAATATGTATATCGGGGTTTTTGTTGTCGTGTGTGTAATTCTTCCAATAATCATTTTTAACTTAACTCTTCATTTGTTGATGTGTTTGTGTACTAATGATGGTGTAGTAGGAAAGTAACGTTGATCGCTCGCGCCCCGGATTATTTCTTTTTCTTTGCTACTGCTCTAGGACAGCAGCGCATATATAATCGTACCAACTCGGGGAGCGGTACAGCATGATGATGGTGTAAGAGAGAGAGAGGGAGAGGTAAAGCAAGCAAATTGATAGATTCTCTGTCCAAACCCACCAGCCAATAGGGCATTGTGGTACTTAATGGCTTCTGATTTAAAACCAAACAGACAACTTTAGACTAATAGAATTCTGGTACGACACAGCGGGTATCGCATCTGTCCTCAATCCCATTTGTTAAGGTGAAGCTTGCCAGCTAGGTAGTTGGCTTCCATGCGGGGGCTGATCGAGAGAGTCCTGCAGAGAATCACTTGCCAAACTGGTTTTAGGCGCTTCCCCCGACCCTGTCATAAAATTACAAAGACTCAGTCATAAAGACTGGGGTGGGGGGGTGTTTCTTAACCTTAACCTTAACAGCTTAATTAGCTGTGCCCCGCGGTGAAAAAGGACAAACTTTAAATATTAATGAACAAACAGGTATCGCTAGCTAATGCGGTGGAGGTATGCTTCAACACATGGCGAGAGGTATAGGACCCGAATGGAGGCTGACACGTCAGTGAGGAGAGTCCTGCCCGGCTCCCCACTCCTGACATCACGCCTCCCCCTCCCCTCGGCCCACAGCCTCTGTCTCGGATAAATCTCTGCTACAAGTGAACTATGACTCTTGATATGATGAGAGAAGTCGCAAAATCAACTGCAATGTTCAAGCAAATTATAGAAAAAAAACCCCAATCAAAATCCATTAAGCAGTTCTCTCGTGAAAAGCAGACAAACAGACGTTGGATTTTATATATAGAGAGATGTAACACTGATATTACATTAATTTGCCTAAGTTTCAAATAAAGACATGCAAAATATTTAGCAACTTATATACAAAATTTCACACTACAACATCAGAACTCTAACATTTTTAGGAGAGATGAAACCTCCGGTGTAGTGGGTTTGAAATCTCAGCTCATCTCTTCAATGACTTTTTAAGTAAGCTAAACCAACATTCATCTTCTAATAATTAGAACTGCGTGTTAAATATTTTTGGCCGCGCTCTCTTGCTCAGTGCAGGTCACGCGTGAAGTCATGCTGAAACGTTAACGCCATGATTAACTTATTATTGTGAAAGGGCGACTCTCTTATCAAAGGAAGCAGGCGCTTGCTTTTCTCTAAGTTATTTATTATCGCAGCATCGGATCTGAAGATAAGGCGGCAGATTAATGCCTAAGTAAAGGCAGCTCATGATAGTCTTAGCCATAGTCTTCTGCATTTTTTTGCTCTGACAGTGACTCATAATAAGCAAATGATA
>JANRMT010062856.1:316406-332601 GCA_026402145.1 Polypterus bichir lapradei
TCATACGTCTCAAACCAAGGAGATGCGAGGTTAAAATGAACCGAGAAGCACGCGTACATACTCAGTACATCCCCTCTCGGGAATCGAACTTTGGATGTAGACGATAGAGGCGAAGCCTCTATAATTGCACCACGGTGTGTGGCTTATCTATTTGAGAGTATGTAGATTGGGGTATATATATATATATATTCGCAGCGGAGACGTAGTGTGTTAAAGAAGCTATGAAAAAGAAAAGGGAACATTTTAAAAATAACGTAACATGATTGTCAATATACAGTAATTGTTTTTGTGAGTGTTATTGAGTGTTGCTGTCATCAAGGATTCGATTATCATTATTTGTTTCAATCAGCGTCGTCTTTGTACGATGTGTTGTGTTCAAGTTACATTCCGTGTTTGTCAATCGTTGTAAAGACAAGAGGTTTCATTTATCGATTCGTTTCTTACTGCATCAATAAACAGCTCGTATTCCTCTTTATCTGAGATGTGACACACTGCATGCACGGGTTTTTTTTTTTACACTGTCTTCCTTTAGCGGGACATTCACTTTTTCTACCGTGTGCTTTGTTTCCGCAGTAGCTGCACTTATGAATATGCTTGTATGTATCAGACGCTTCATATTTTTTTGCTGCCTTCTCAATTGTGTAATTCGGTTTTTGTTCAGCGCTCTTTGGAACTGTTGCTTTTTGTCTGTGCACTGCATCAGTTCACGTGAGCTGCTAGGTGTTCTTGCATCGAAGGTTCCCAGCTGTGCTGGTGCCATGTCGTGCTATGTCCATGGCTGTATGTAATGTCAGCTAAGACCCGGCACTTAAAAGTTTCTCTCGCAGTTTCGCTGAGTTTGTGCCAAACACCACCCTGACCATCTCATCTTCCTCTGCATAAGCACAGTCCTTCACCCGTGAATATTTACCCGTGGCAGTGTTTCTATTGGATTGCCGCTGACGGACGGCCTTATATGGGCAGGCACTAAATTACAAACGCCAGCGGCAGCCTGTCTATGAACTTAATTTAAAGTTTAGCTTTACATCGTGCTTTGTTTCCGTAGTAGCAGCACTCATGAATATGGTAGTATATGTCACTCGCTTGCTTCTTATTGTTTCGCTGCCTTCTCAATTATATAATGCATGTTTTCTTCAGCGGTTTTTGGAGCGCTTCCTGGTTTTCTACGTACTGCGTGATTACGTGGGAGGCGTGATGATGTCACACAAAACTCCGCCCCCACGGCTTTCGCGCTCATCTCCATTACAGTAAATGGAGAAAAACAGCTTCCAGTTATGACCATTACGCGTAGAATTTCGAAATGAAACCTGCCCAACTTTTGTAAGTGAGCTGTAAGGAATAAGCCTGCCAAATTTCAGCCTTCTACCTACACGGGAAGTTGGAGAATTAGTGATGAGTCAGTCAGTCAGTCAGTCAGTGAGGGCTTTGCCTTTTATTAGTATAGATTGTGGCAAGGTGTCCTCAGAATTTAATGAATGTTTCATGCAATTCACAACACAGCGAAGCCAAACGTTTTCTCACCGTGATGAGATCTCGCACTGCCTCCTGGTGGAATCTTCCCTAATTACGTAAACAGTAAAACACTTGCGTAGCAGTAGAGTCCACTGGAGCATGCGTCGTGTGAAGTATAAATCTGGCCTTAGGCACAGCCATCTGCAGTGTGTCTGTCTACGGAGAGAGTATCGACCTCGTCGAGAGGTTTACTTACCTCGGCAATGACATTCGTGTCTCTGGCGACTCTTCCTATGAAGTCAGTAGATGGATTGGGGGAGCATGAGGGGTTATGAGGTCACTGGAAAAGGGTGTTTGGCATATAAAAATCGCCTTACCCCTGATGTCATCAACAGCACAGTTCTAAACTGCCTCAGAAAGTGATGTCAGCACAAGAATGTGCATCAGGAGCTTCATGAAATGGGCTGAGGATTTCCACACAAGCCTAAGATCACTTTGTGCAATGCTAAGCGCTGGCTGGAGTGTTGTGAAGCACCATTTTGCTAAATTTTCTTATGTTTCAACCCACTTTTTTCCAACTTTGTGAGCTATACGATGAACTGAGTGCAATTGTCAGAGCAGAATGAGGTACTTTTTGGAGAATCAAGTGTGATCGTCAAACCATCCCATTTGTTGAGCTAAGCACGGTCATCAGAGTGGGCTGGTCCCCCTTTTGGAATAACAACAACAACAACATTTATTGCTATAGCACATTTTTATACAAATGATGGAACTCAAAAGGCTTTACATGATGAAGAAAGAGAAAAAAGACAAAATAAATAAGAAAATAGAATTAGGGAACACTAATTAACATAGAATAAAGTGAGGTCGGATGGCCAGGGATGACAGATAAAAAAATGAAAAAACTCCAAAAAAATAAAATCTGCAGGGGTCCCAAAGCCACGAGACAACCCAGCCCCCTCTAGGCATTCTACCTAACATAAATGACCTCAATCAGTCCTCATGGTATTCAGGGTTCACATGGGAGAAGTTGATGATGACAGTTATGTGGATTTCTGGCCTTTAATCCATCAATGTAATGACATCACGGTGCTTTGATCAGGTGGTGGGGGAGCAGATCACAGAAAACCGGTAAAAGAACAGAAGAGAAAGTAGGGGTTAGTATGGATTACGGAGCCACTGTATCAGCCTGGTGAATTCCTATTGACAAGCTATTCCAGATTTGAGGTGTATAACAGCAGAAGGCCGCCTCACCACTTCTTTTAAGTTTAGCTCTCGGAATTATAAGTAGACACTCATTTGAAGATCTAAGGATACGATTTGGAGTGTAAGGTGAAAGACATTTTGAAATATAGGATAGAGCAGATTATTTAAGGCTTTGTAAACCATAAGCAGTATTTTAAAGTCAATTCTAAATGACACAGGTAACCAGTGTAGTGACATCAATACTGGAGTGATGGGCTCTGATTTTCTTTTCCTAGTTAAGATTCTGGCAGCTCCATTCTGCACTCATTGCAGTTGATTGATGTCTTTTTTTCGTAGGCCTGAAAGGAGTGCATTACAGTAATCTAGTCGAATGAAGACAAAAGCATGAACTCATTTTTCAGCATCTTGCAGTGTTATAAGAGGTCTAACTTTTGCTATATTTCTTAGGTGAAAAATGCTGTCGTAATAACATGTGATTTAAAATTCAGGTCAGAGTTAATAGTTACCCCTAAATACTTTACCTCCGTCTTCACTTTTAATCCTAATGCATCAAGTTTATTTCTAATAACCTCATTATATCCATGTTTTCTGTTTGCTCCTTATTTAGTTTGAGAAACTTACTACTCAGCCTTTCAGAAGCACAAGTAAGACATTGTGTCAGTGAATCAAGAGAGTCGGGGTCATCAGGCGCTATTGAAAAATACAGTTATGTGTCAACATGATCTCCAGAGTTTCCTACTTTATGAGTTGACCGTGATTAACACGGGGGGATGGCTGCAATCATTGGAGTGGTAATGCACTCACGACCACCTGCACGACCCATCGCAACTCACTATCATAATCAATAGCAGCCCGTGACCCAAACATGGATTACAACCCTGTAGTTGAGAACCACAGGTGTAAAGCAGGCCACCATTGGACTTTGGAGGGATGAAAACATGAAGTGATGAATCATGCTTCACTATCTGGAAGTCTGATGAACCAATCTGCGTTTGGCGGACGCTAGGAGAGCACCACCTTTTGAACTGTAAAATTGGTGGAGGAGGAGTAACGGTTTAGGACTGTTTTTTAGGGTTTGGGCTGACCTCCTTGGTCCCATTGAAGAGCACTGTTAATACTACAGCATACAAAGGCGTTTCAGACATTTTTGCACTTCCAACATTGTGGCACAAGTTTGGGGAAGGCCATTTTCTGCTCGGGTATGGCTTTACACCTGTCCATAAAGATATGAAGGAACTTGAGTGGCCTAATCTCAACTCTACTGAACACCAGCTAGATGAATCTGAATAATGATTGTGAGCCAGTTCTTCTCAACCAACATCATTACATAATGCCAGCGATTCTCAAACTTTCATATTTCATGCGCCCCCCCCAATTCTGCACCCCCTGCATAATATAAGACAGATGAGAATAAGCCATGGTACAACTGACAAAGGTATGATACTCGTGCCGTGTCGCGGTATCCTATTTTTTTTACTTCCATAAGATTTGTATGTGTTTAGCTAACTTTGATGAAATATTTGCAATTTATTTTTTTTAAAGTGCTTTAATAACTGTTAAAATGCCTTGTGTGGTTTTTGGTAGTAATTCTAATCCCAAAAACAAAGAATAAATTATTCATTCTTATTTAATGATTTTTTTATGTAAAGAAACGATTAAATATGTTTTAATTTTTAAAAATCTCCTAAGGACAAAGATGAAGTCAATCTGCACGAGACGAACATATTTTCGTCTGACAAATATTATACCGCTGTTAGTTGTATCACAAAAATAACCCAATTACCCAATTAAATTATTTAACTCAATTTGGCAATATTGGCTACACTGCCAATGTGGTGCCGTCATGCCGCATTATCACCCGATCTACTGTTATCTGAATGTTCGCGACAGATACCGATACATCTCGAACTTTCTGGATTGAAAATACGTGACTATAAAAGCAGTAGCAGCAGTGCCGCTCATCAGTTAGTAGTCATTAGATCTATGCCTTACAAATGTTTTATTTTAACTTTAGTTATTATGCATTTGTTGTGATTATATGCTTGCAAATTTAAATTTGAAATAAAAATGTAAAAAATAAATTTTGATGTCTTGTTCATTTATTCGACGCCCCCCTTGTACAGCTTCAGCGGGCGCGCCCCACAGTTTGAGAACCGCTGACATAATGTCACCAATGCCCTTTTGACGGAATGGTCACAAATTCCCACAGACACTACAAGATCTTGTGTATAGTCTTCCTAGAAGAGTTTAGGCTGTTATAGCTCTCTATAGCAACTCTAAATTAATACACGTGGTTTTGGAATGGGATATCCAACAAGTTCATGAAGGTGTGATAGTCAGGTGTCCATAACATTTTGGCCATGCAGTATAGCTAAAAGGAAGAACTTATTGCTGGAGAAGAAAGGTGAGTGTAAAGTTATAAGAAACATCAGTGTAGTAAGTGCAGCACTAGGATCCCATCACAGTAGACTGAAAGGTGACCGTCCCTAGGGCCACAAGCTCCATTTTAATGTCATCAATGGCTTCGGATGTCATGCCAGAGCAAGCCTCCCAACTTCATGCATAGAAAAACATTCTATTTTAGTCCGGATGAGCCTGGGCAGCGGTAGGAGAGGTGAAGGGGTCAGGAAAGGAAAGAGGAAGGTTAAAAACATAACAGCTCTTAGTGCTATAAATGTACCACGTTTTAGGAAGTATTTACCTCATAAGGTTGAGACGTTGGTGTGTTTAGACGTTACAGAAATATTCTCACTTAGGAATTGAGGAGTGTGGTTAGACACAAGTTTTAGAACCCAAGGAAGATGAAAAATTAGAGACGGGTAAGATGAACCTGCTTTAGAAAGTGTAAAGGGGGCCTTTCTTCTTCTTCTTCTACCTCTACTACTTCTTCTTCTTCTTTATCTCTTTCCACATCCATGGTAGGTCAATGTATTAAATAGAGTAATTAACTGTAACCTTAAGTACAATTCTTCTCAAATTAATACCAAAAGGAGTCTTTACCTCAGATTCATATCGTTTAATTTCTTCAAAAGTCTCTGTCCTCAGCTGGGTTGCCCTTGAGGTAGAAGAACAGGGAGGGACAGCATGTACAGGACATTGTCTTCCCCGGACTGCTAGATGGCAGCTACAACCCCTGTGTTGCAGTAGTGCCATGGTTTCCTACATGGCATAATGAGACTTGGAGTTTGTCAGCTCAGGCCTGTTGGGTTCTGTGGTTGCCACCAGGGGGTGCTGCAGGGACTACTTTATTGGGCTCTCACCTCACCCAGTCGTGCTTCTGAACTACAGTTTTGGAACACCGGAAGTGCTTCTGGGTGGGATGTAAAAGGAGCTGCCTGCAACAACTCTGGGAGGCAGAGTGAGAGTCAGGAGGAAGGAGGAAGAAGTTTGAATGGAGGAGTGGACGAGGCAGTGACCGAGAGAGAGAGAAGACAAAAGTATCACTGTTTGCTTGCTATTGTGCCTAATTGTAATTGTGGCTGTGGTGGGAAACATTCAAGGAAGAGTTTCCCACGAGTAAAACTCTGTTTGTGGTTTTACGCTTGTGTCAGGTTGTTGGGTGTTTGTAATGCTGGTGCCCCCCCTGGCGACCAATCCTAATTGGAGGAAAACTGAGTATTCTAGATGAAACAAGGCAATCTGTACAGACTCATGGAGAGACAAAGAATTAGAAAGGATGAGAAGAATGGACGTGATCAAGAAAAGTATTGAGTTTATTACCAGCATATCAAACAATCAGTCAACAGAGACCAACAGGTTACACTTGATTCATTTCTTGTTTTTTGCTTTTGTTCTTCTTCTGACATTGCAGGGTTCAGCATCTCTCAGCCTCAGGGTCAAGTGGAAGCAGCGGCGGGAAGCCATGTCACTTTAGTGTGCATTGTGTCCAGTGAGATTCCACACGGGCCAGTGACGTGGTACAAAGAGACTGGCAGTAAGCACAGACACTTCTTCAGTTCCTTCCCGCGAAAAGGTGATTTCTATAACAGTCGAGTTACGAGGACAAATGGGGATCAAACCAACAACTTCAGCATCACAATAAGAGACATCAGACTCAGCGACACGGGAAAGTACTACTGTGAGAAATACACAAAGGGAGAGTGGGACAAACCATACGCCTTGGGGCCAGGAGTCATCTTGACTGTGAGAGGTACACTCCATCAAGGTCCATTTCTTTTTTTTTTGTGTCTTTTAACCTTCCCTACAATGAAAAATGTTGCCGGCATAAAAAAATAACTCTTGAAATGGCACACCTTTCAAACAAATGAAATTCCAGGTTATTTCTTGTTTCGTTTGCTTATCTTCAGAGGCTCAATCGCTAGGAGAAATTTAAAATGATGAACTCGTAGCTAGGGAAAGAACTGGGGTACGTATCTGTTCGAGTTTTCTTAAGCTCACAGTTTATTTAGCTGTAAAAGTTTATAAAAAGCCCAAATTAGCAAAGGGTGTCCTAATTCAGGGTGTTCATGAGAAGTGTAATGAATTACTTCATGAGGTAGAAGTATAGAATAAACAGGAATAGCTGCATCAGATATTTGAAATATTAAAGTGCCTGCTTCAATTCAAATGATTAAAGTCTAAACATTCTTGATTGATAAAGAAATGCGTCATTTTTCCACCCTGATGGGGGTCCTTAGAGGGCTAGAGAGCCCTAGTAATGGATCACAATTCAAAAATAACCCCACATTCATAATCGCTGACCTTAAAATGTTCTAAAACGACATCCCACATGCTGATGCTTAAATGTTGTTATTTTTAATCTTCAAGGGTATTGTGGTGTGAAAATTTGTATATAATTCGATATCGTTTAAGTTCTCCCAAGGATAAGTTGGGATTTGATTCTACCGTATAATTTCTGGTATTTTATAATGTTGGTCATATAAGTTGAATGCAGAAAACTCACGCAATTGGTCCAAGAAATTATGATCTGCTAACGCCCGCCTTTGCTATGTATTGTGCCTACGTGACCACATGGAAATACACGGTGCACATGACCATCATCATTTAATTCTTCCACTTGAAGCCTGAAAACCTGAGGACTGATTGAGATCATTTATGTTAGGTAGAATGTGTCGGGTGGGTTGGGTAGTCTTGTGACCCTTGGAACCCCTGCAGATTTTTTTTTTTCCTCACATCCCTCTGGAGTTTATTTATTTATTTATTTTTTCTGTCCTTCCTGGACATCGGACCTTACTTCATTCTTTGTTATATAGTATTACCTGATCTTATTTTTATATTTTTCTTTTTTCTTTCTTCATCGTGTAAAGCACTTTGAGCTTCATCATTTGTATGAAAACATGCTCTAGAAATAAATGTTCTTGTTGTTGTCCCAAGGTTCTCATCTTTATTACCTGGAATCACTTCCAGTTGTGGTGGAAGTCCACTATATGGCTCTGCTGTTCCAAACACTAACTCTTAGCATACCCTGCGGGAATCCATGGTGCAACAGCCACCCAGGAGAGCTGCCCTCTAGCGTCCTGGGGAAGGTATTACTTAACCGATGCGGTCTCCCCTGGTCCTTCCATACAGTTGACATCCCGGCCAGGTAACCGCCATGGCTGCCTATCACAACAGTATATATACAACTGGCACTTTATTCTTAAGTATGGAGAGGGGAGGTAATATTGGGAAGCCCCTCCAGAAGTTTCATTGTGTTTAGCTTTACATTGTTTTCAGCACAGCTAAGGGCCCAGCTGTTCAGACTTCCATCCTCATGCAGACTTGTCACCGTTCCTGATGAGTCCAATGATGGTTTTGTTGTCCGCATATTTGATGTGTTTGGCTGAGTGATGTACATGGTTCAAATTCAGGCTTTAGGTCTGTCCTGCCCTCTGCCTCAAGCGCCCGGCCTGAGTCGACAGTCAGATGAACTCCCTATCAATGACCACGCAGACAAGAGCTTCTAGTTTGCTTTATTTAATGAAGTCAGTTGGAACAGGATAAAACTACAAAAAAATCTTAAATACAATAATGTGAGAAATTCTTACATACAAACTCATTACTTACATATATATAAAAAATAAATAAATAAAATTCACTTGAATGGCAAAAATTATCTGTGCACACTCCGACAAAGCTGTTAACACTAGAATTACCAAAGCCTGCGAAAAAACTTGTAGATTTGTCCTACCTTAAATCTCTTCACACTTCTCTGCCAGCGTCTTTTGTCCTGTAAATGTATCAATAAGCAGTGTTTACATAGTGTAAATGATGTGCGGAAGTGGGGGGATGTTATAGTAGGCTGCCTGCTGCTTATCGACACATCCGCAGGACAAAAGACGCTGATGGAGAGGTGCGAAGCGATTTTATGTGGGACGGATCTATGAGTTTTTTTGTAGGCTTTGGTAATTCTAGTGTTAAGAAAGTCTGCACCCAAGCCAAGATCAGCAAGCCCTAGCTCAAGATACGGCCTTTCAGAGATAGACCTGGAACAGCTGGGCGAAAGTACAGACTCTTCGGGACCAAGGTCCGCTACATCGTCGCCGGCTGAGAGTGAAAAGGGGAGCGAATATACGATCGGGAGTGCAGATCTCGATAGCTCGCTGATCGGAGAACACCTGAAACTGGAAAGGGCCTTACAGTCCGCAATCTCAATTACTCCACGCGAGCCGGGAATAGCGGGGGCACCGGCTACAGTAGAGCCTGACGCTTCACCTACGGTACAAGAAAGCACAATTAAAATGTCTAAACTGGAGGTGATGCTCGCTGAGATCGTACAAGATATAAAGAAAACCGAGAAGGCAAATGAGAAAGCAAGGGCAAAGGCACATGAGAGGCTGAAACAAGAGTTGCTGGAATTGAAACAGGAATGGCAGCAAGCAAACGAAACGCAACGGCTGATGCTGCAACAGGCAAATGACAGGCTGCGACAAGAAATGCAAGTGGAAATGCGACAGGTGCTGGGTAAAATTGAAACGCTTACTGATCAATTGGAGGATCTCAAGGAGACATTCACGACCAGGATTGAATTAGCCGAAAATTTAGCTACCAGTGCTGAAGAAAAAGCAGAAAATGTCAGCTCCGAATCAAAAAATTTGGAGACAGACTGGCTGCTTTGGAAGATGGAAGTAGAAGGTATAACGTCAGAATTGAAGGTCTGCCTGAGAATCGAGAAAGTTCAAACCCGGTGAAATTCGCTGCTGAACTTTTTTCTAAAATAATCGGGGACGACTTTAAAGCAGAATCTGAGATAGCAGCAGCTTACCGCGTACGCGGATCAAACACCGTTAGACCCAGACCAAGGTCTTTTATAGTTCGTTTTGAACGATTATCATTTAAGCTAGAGGTGATGGCACTCCTCAGAAACAAGGAAGATATTACATTTGAAAATAACCACATTCGTATTTTTCCTGACTTCTCTCCAGCAACAGCTACTAAACGCGCAGCCTTCTACAACATCAAACAGCGGTTACGGCAAGCCAGCGTCAAATACAGCCTCTTGTATCCGGCAAAACTTAAAGTGGAATGGCAAGGTCATTTCTATGTCTTCGCTAGCAAGGAAGAAGCAGAAAAGGAAATAAAAAAGCTGATCCCGGGACTATTCTGATACATAATAGTGAGTCATGGCGGTAAATGATAAAGCAAGGATTAATAATCTACTGTATGATCTATTCGTTTTAAATACAGGTTTTTATCAGCATATATTCTCATACATTCTCATGTATTCTTATTATTACTTAGTACTACTAGGTCGCTATCTGTTTATGTTTTATTGTGCTTAATTACTTTTTCTTTCCTTTTTTTTTTTTTTTTCTAATTACTTCATCTCTACCCTAAACGAGACTGTTCATTATCATACCCTTGGTTTATTGTTATTGCTATTACTGCATTAAGACTTGTTATGCTTATTTTGGAAACATCTTTAACACCATCACCCGGGTTTATTATCTGGGTGTATCATCTTAATGCACTAAAATTGCTGAAGACTATATATACTCAGCAAAAAAAGAAACGTCCTCTGACTTTCAACTGTTTTTACTTTCAGTAGACTTCATGTGTAAATATTTGTATGAACACTAAAAGAGTCAACACCATAAGACATAAACTAAAAATGTTTCACAATGTGTCCCTGAATGAAGGGAGACTCAAAATCAAAAGTACCAGTCAGTATCTGGTGTGGCCACCAGCTGCTTGAAGTACTGCAGTGCATCTCCTCCTCATGGACTGGACCAGATTTGTCAGTTCTTGCTGTGAGATGTTACCCCACTTTTCCACCAAGGCACCTGCAAGTTCCTGGACATTTCTGGGGGGAATGGCCCTAGCCCTCACCCTGCAATCCAACAGGTCCCAGACGTGCTCAATGGGATTGAGATCTGGGCTCTTCGCTGGCCATGGCAGAACACTGACATTACTGTCATGCAGAAACTCACGCACTTTTTGCCACTCCTGTCTGGTCCAGCGAAGGTGGGTTTGTGCCCATAGGCGGCGTTGTTGCTGGTGATGTCTGGTAAGGACCTGCCTTACAATAGGCCTGCAAGCCCTCAGTCCAGCCTCTCTCAGCCTATTGCGGACAGTCTGAGCGCTGATGGAGGGATTGTGTGTTCCTGGTGTGACTCGGGCAGTTGTTGTGGCCATCCTGTACCTGTCACGCAGGTGTGATATTCGGATGTACCGATCCTGTGCAGGTGTTGTTACACGTGGTCTTCCACTGCGAGGATGATCAGCTGTCCTTCCTGTCTCCCTGTAGCGCTGTCTTAGGCGTCTCACAGTGTGGACATGGCAATTTATTGCCCTAGCCACATCAGCAGTCCTCATGCCTCCCTGCAGCATGCCTAATGCACGTTCACGCAAATGAGCAGGGACCCTGGGCATCTTTCTTTGGGTGTTTTCACAGTCGGTAGACAAGTCTCTTTAGTGTCCTGCATTTTTAGAACTGTGACCTTAAATGCCTACTTTCTGTAAGCTGTTAAGGTCTTAACGACCATTTCATTCCCCATACACACCCCGCAGATGGCGCCTCAACCCGCTTCTATTAGCTGACGAGAATTGTACGGAATTTATATCCAAACAAATCAAATTCTTTCTAGAGACAAATACATCACCCGAGATCTCTGCAGGAATACTCTGGGAAACTCTTAAGGCCTTCTTAAGAGGTCAGATTATCTCATATCTTTCCCACAGAAATAAATCCGAAGCCAAGAAAGTAGCAGAGATAAAAAGCGAAATTACTAAAATAGATGAAGAACACGCCAGACTACCAAGCGAGACTCTACATAGGAGGAGGCAGGCTCTATATTCGAAATTAAACCTCTTGACAACTAAAGAAACTGAACAACTAATCTACAAATCCAGACATCATTATTATGAACACGGAGAAAAAGCTAATAAGCTTTTAGCTCAACAAATTCACAAGCAAGAAGTGCGCAACGCAATCTCGGTAATCACCAACACGAACCGAGATGAAATCGTCGAACACAAAAATATAATGCACACTTTCAGAGACTACTATAAATCCCTATATACTACTGAGTTTAAAGAAGACAATACACAATCTAATACATTTCTAGATACATTACAGATACCACAAATAGACGCTTTTAGTGCGGAGGAACTTGATAAACTTCTGGCGTTATCAGAATTACTAGATGCTATAAAGTCACTCCAAGGCGGGAAAGCAGCAGGCCCTGATGGCTACCCTGCAGAATTTTACAAGAAATTCTCCGCTCAGCTAGCTCCCCTCCTATTAGCAACATTTACAGAAGCCAGAGATAACCAATCTCTTCCACAAACCTTTCGCCAAGCACTAATCACTGTCTTTCCAAAACAAAATAAGGACTTATTAGAATATGCATCATACAGACCAATTTCACTTCTGAATAACGACGTTAAAATACTCTCTAAAATCTTAGCCAGAAGGATGGAGAAAGTGCTCCCCTCGGTAATATCACAAGACCAAACTGGATTTATTAGGGGCTGGCACTTATCTTCAAATCTTCGACGCCTGTTTAATGTAATATACTCACCAACTAAATCAAACACCCCAGAAATATTATTATCATTGGATGCAGAAAAAGCATTCGACATGATTGAATGGAAATACCTTTTTACTACATTGGAGAAGTAAGGGTGGGGATCGATCTGTTCTTGACTCTATTTTTCTTTTTGTAAAAACTTGATTGCTTTGTATGGAGTGCAATAAAATTAATAAAAAAAAAAAAAAAAAAAAAGGAAGTCTGAAAAAGGTACACTCAGAAGTACTTTTATAATGCAGTGAAAACTCTGATAACATCGGTAAGTTGCTAGAACTTTTTTCCTTAAAAATACTTCATTAAATAACTTTAAATACTTAACAGACTCACAAATATCCATCAGTACAGAGAAATAAACATCTATAAATATTTCTACATACCGACAATGCCTTCAAAGCCAAACTGAACATTCAAAGCATCATCTCCCAGAGACAGGCTGTTCCTCAAGTAAAGAAATGTTGAATTTCACCACTAGTTGGTGCTAATCTTAAGCCTTTCCTATTTCAAACCTTAACTAGAACAGCACAAAGTCTGTTTTGTTCTGTTCTATTATTTCTTTCCTATTCTCAAACCTGTGGGAGAGGAGTGAAAGCTTTAGATTTTTCAAAAATTTCGATCTCCTGTTTCCAACGGATCTTAACGTTTTAGGATCCCCTGATACGGATAACACTGAAATTTCGATGATGGGTGTGTGTGTCTGTATGTCACAGTTACTAGAGCACAGTCTAGAGCTAAAATAGCTGGTCGGAAAAATACCACGATAAAGAGGCACTCTAGAGAAACCCTCAAATACTGTAATTCTTCAATTAATTGTGAATTCTTTTCGTCAATTGCTATTGTAATTACCTATTTTATGATCAGAAGGATTGGCATCGGAGTGGTAAATACTGTATATACTCATGTTTAAGTTCTCCCGTGGATAAGTTGGGGCTTGATTTTACCATATAAATTTTATAATGTTGGTCGTATAATTCGAATGCGGAAAATTCAAGCTATTGTTCCAAGAGATTACGATATGCTAACCCCCACCTGAGAGAGTAACCATGGAGCACACAGCCTTGTTTTTCTATGTATTGTGCCTACGTGACCACACGGTAATACCCGAACTATTCCAAAGAGACGTTTGCACCGTTTTGTGTTTTTTGTATCTCACACTCTCATACACCTTTATCGTAAGAGCATCCCTTATCTATGATGGAATGTTCAATCAGAAGAAAATATGAAGCTGGTTTTAAATTAAAAGTCGTTGAAGTGGCAAAAGAAATTGGTAACTGTGCTGCTGCAACAAAATTCAATATGTCTAAGAAACTGATGTGAGATTGGAGGAGGCAAGAAGATTTTTAAAAAAAAAATGTAAGTGTAACATTTTAAACAGGGATTTGATTTTATGATCGATTTTTCGGGTTTCAAGACCTGACTTATAAGCGAGTATATATGATAATTACTGAAATGTTAGAGAAGAGTTCAGGTAACTTGGTTTCTGGGGTGCAAAGCCTACTGATGCTTTCATCTGAACTTTTTGTAAAATGTTAATGTTACTTTTGTTGAATGTGTGCGTGATTCTATGTGTTTCTTATTGTGTCTATGTATGTATCGTGCCTGGGTTATGTTACTTCTGTTTTGTGGGTGGTCCCCCAAGAGATGTGGGATCACAGGAATCACCAGGTAGTGGGGTCCTTTAATCGGATTGGCTGGCCCAGCACAGACGCAGCTGTGGAATGGCCAATAGAGGGAGGCAGCTTGATGGCTGAGATCTCCAGAACTCTGAACAAATTCAAATTGTATTTTGTGATATCATCTCCTGTTGAATTCTGCTCTGTACTTGTAATATTTCTATTGCACTATTATATTGTATTGAGGTTTACTTGTGTTCTGTTCTGTGTATTGTATTGTATTGACTCCCTTATTTTTGACACCCACTGCACGCCCAACCTACAACCTTTGAATTGTATTTCCCAAAGTTTCTTCCATTTTTTTTCCCTACAAAGGTTTTTTAGAGAGTTTTTCCTTGTCTTCATAGAGAGTCAAGGCTGGGCGGGCTGTGAAAAGGCAGGGCTTGTTTAAGCCCATTGCGGCACTTATTGTGTGATTTTCACCTATACAAAAATAAATTGTATTGTATTGCATGGGGCCATCTGCCAGCCACTGCCAGGAAGATCCCTCCGCAATATAGATCTGGAGGGTCTCCCACAGTTCCTGGTGGTTCATTTCGAATATGCTAGCATACTTTGATGAGTTCTTGTGATTTACTGTGCTTTTTGGACGTTTTCGTGATTTTTTTCAGACTTCTAACATCTTCCCAGAGGTTTTTCTCCGTCTACAGATTTGTGGTTTGGGACTTTGTTTGCTTGGATTGTCTTTGTGTTTTAGGTCAATCCATGGTGCTCTTCTGTATTTCACCACATTACAGAAGAACAAAACCTTTTTACTTTTGTGAAGTTTCTCTGTTTGCCCAGTTATCTATCTGGGGTTTGGCAGTATATCCACTTCTAGTGGACACTATTAGAAGTGCTTTTGCAACTTTTTTGGGGATTTATGAGCTTTGGGACTCATAGTTCATAACACAGAGGGGTCCTCAGAGGTGCAGTCATTGTTAGAATTGAGGGAGAATAGCAGTAGGGGAACCTCACATCCCAGGGTGGGCAGCGAGCAGATTGTGCAGGAGCAAGAGGTGAGTTTCCCCTGTTTCACTGGATGTTTCCTATTTGTCAGGAAATCGGTATTCCACTGATAGGTTTGGTCAGGGACGGAAAGCTTGGTGGGTGAGGAGCGGAGGAGTTCAGGGATGATTGTGTTAAATGTCGATTTGAAATCCAGATACAGAATCCTCACGTAGGTCCCTGGGTTGTCGAGATGGTGCAGGGTGTAATGGAGACCCATACTGACTGCATCAGAAAGCTGAAGGTGGTCCAACATGGGAATTGTGACAATCCAATAAAAAAGAGGCTGAAGTTTCATCCAAAAAAAAAGACACTGAAAGAATAAAAAGAAAAATCAAATACACACAGCAAACGTTACGAGCACTAGGGTCTTTGTACTCTTTCATCATTCTTCACCCAATGGTCGCTGCCACTCTGTAAATACATTGGAGGTTCTCTCCAATTGTGTAATAAGTTTCTTTGATTTTATTTTTATAAAATTCATAATATATTTGAGCAACTACCATTTTGCCTTCCATCTGACATTTTATTTGGCTTTCATCACATGAATACTCTTTCCTCAAACTGTGCACATTCAAAAGCTGATGATGAACTCCACCGTCTCCACCAGTTCACTTGCTCCAACACCAATATCACTGCTTAGAGCTTGTCCTTCGACTCTTATTCCTAGTGTTATAAGCGGCCGCTATACTTTTGGCTTGGTTTCCTCTTTCTTTCATTTTTTGAAACTGCTGTGGTCACTCTTACTCTCAAAAAAAACCCCTTCCTTGATTCTGCAATTCTTAGAAATTACAGAGCTGTCATCTCCACCCTTCCTTTCGCTTTCAAAAGTTCTTGAGAAAGTCGTGGCTTTTGACTTGCAGGCACAAATGTCTAGTGACAATCTGTAGGAGTCTTTCTGGTCAGGCT
>JANRMT010062856.1:395848-413280 GCA_026402145.1 Polypterus bichir lapradei
CCCCAACACAACCAGGGTGGCGGCCCCCACGTGATCCAAGGTGGGCGCACGGCCTCTTCCGGTCCCTCAAGGCGTCCCAGCTGGATCGTCGCCCCTGGCATCCCTGACAAAATGAATGATACCGGTAATGTCAGTCATGCTTTCGATGATGTATGAAAGAAAGAAAGAAGAAAGAAAAAACCCTGTGTGCCCAGTGTGGATGGGCACTGTATGTGTGTAAAGTGCCACTGTGTTTGAGAGCAGGAAAGGAATGTTTGAAAAACTATCCTATCAGAGTAAATAGCCACTGTTAGGCTTCCTCCTGGGAACAAGAAGTGAGGAGCCAATAGAGACAAAATTAGGATTAAACGTTGTTGTATTTTTTGAGTGGATCGACAACATTAGGTTTTCTATTAGGATTAGTTTTTATTCTTATTTAATTGCTACAATCACATTATATTTTTGAAAAAATACTGCCTTTTCTATGTTTTCATTTTTCTTGCTGATGTATTAATACTAAGCTTTTATTTTTTGAAATCTTTTTTTTTCAATGGAGTGGTGGCTCTGAGGCAAAGGATCTGCACTGGCAATTAGAAGGTTGCCGGTTTGAATCCTGTAAATGCCAGAAGGGACACTGCTCTGTTGGGCCCCTGAGTGATGCCCTTAAACTGCAATTGCTCCGTCCAGGTTATGACGTTAATCTGCATCCAGCCCTGCATGTAGGTCCTCCAATCTGTAGGGAAAAACCTGGGGGTTGGTGGCAGAATTGGCACTCCAGCCACCATTAAAAACCTCACCGTGTTCCACTCCATCTGAACTAGTGTGGTGCTGAGGTGTCACGTGTTGCATGGCTGCACTCGGGTCCTAATTTGGATCCTGAGTTGGTTTGTCGTGTGGTGGGTGCGGTAATGTGCTATGTCAGCGCCTGCTCCTAACCTCCTCTTTCTTTTCAACATAAAATACACGGATGATGTTTTAGTGGGACGGTGGTTAATAAAAAGACCATATTTTATACCCCCCCCCATCATTGTTGTTTATGTGAAATTGTAATGTTAAAATAACAATATAATTGCATTAATAGCCTCCTGAAATTATTTTGAGTGAATATTTGTTCCTAATTATTTAAGCAATATATGTAACCCTCAAAGAGGTAAGCCCTGACAGATTTCTTATTGCTCTTCTTGTGTGGAGGACACATCCTGTTGAAGAGGTCTGGTCAGATTGTTAATTTAAGGCAGGGTTCTCAAACTCCGGTCCTTGAGGGCCCCAGTGGCTACAAGTTGTCATTCTTAACCCTTTTCTTAATTACTGACCTATTTTTGCTGCTAATTAACTCCTTTTCCATTCATTTCAATTGACTAGGTGGCTTCACCCCCTGTTCACTTTGCTTGCCAACCCCCCTGCCTGTGCTACACACCAGCCACTTCACGTCTCTACCACTCGCATATGTGAATTTCACTTTCACCAAACAACAAATCTTTTAATTCACACAGATACGCCTCTTCATTGGGAAGAAACACGACTTTTCCCTGATGGCAACACAAGTTAGACAATCTACAAGTCTCCTACTTAAACTTTAAAGCTGGACAATATCTTCATACTTCTGACATATCACCTCTGTCCATATATTTGATCTATTTTGGTTTTTACCTTTTCGTCAATATCGCATTGAATTTTGATTCCGTGTTTGGAATTTCATCGTGACAATGCAACATATAACTACCTGTGAGTGAATATCGTTTCTTTCTCTCTACTAGAAATGTGTCAGACAATACCATTCACACAAATGAGAAATGACTGAACCGTGTGCGTGGTTGTAAATGTTTTAGATGTGGGCTGGACTTTTCCAAATGTCTTTGCATAAAGTCTTGTCTTGCAGGGCTTGAAATTTTCTCTTGCGGGATTTCACTTTCACCAAACAACAAATCTTTTAATTCTTACAGATACGCCTCTTCATTGGGATGAAACACTACTTTTCCCTGATGTCAACACATATTAGACGATCTACAAGTCTCCAACTTAAATTTTAAATCCAAACAATATATTCGACCTCTTTTCACTGTTCCGTTATTTCACCGAATAATAATTTCCATTTGTTTGCATTAATGCGATCTTTACTATCATTTTTTTGAGACTTTCTAATTTTTGTGCTTCCATTATCTCTAACCTGCTCTGCATGTGTATCGTGGCGTTTTGGAATTCTTTACGATGTTCTACTTTGTCAACTACTCTTTGTCTTTTATTTCCCGCCCCGGGAGTGGTTAAAACTTACAGGACGTGAAAGTGTCTCTCTGAGAAAATTACGTCTTGTCTCTCTTCCCAAGATTTTTTTATTATAATAGAGAGACTTGTTTTTTCCCTGAATTTCTTCATTGTTCCTCTGAATTTCTTCATTTCTTTCCTTAAATGGCACCCAAAGAGAAACGAAATGTGATGTGTGTGGGCCAACAGAAGACCAACTCAGTCAGGGCCTCAAACTCCAACCAATTTCACTCCAGCAAGTTACTTAATTAGGCTCTGAGTCTCATTGTTAATTAAACCCGTTCTTTAACTCAATGGCTTGTCGCTCCTCTCGTTGTGCAATAGCAGACATTTCTGAAATTGCCAATTTTCTCTATTCTAAGAGCGCTGGCAAAACGTTTTATGGACCTGAGCATATCAACATTCCTGAGACCTTCGTCTTTCTTTATTTTCAGATATTGTATGATGGACACAGTTTACAGGTCCTGTTTTGGCTCATTTTGTATCTCACTATTGTTTGACAGCTTATTAAGGAAAAAGAAACAATTAAGGGGTCTGAGACTTCCACAGCAACTCAATTAATTCAAAAGGAGTTAATTAGCAGCAAAAACAGGTCACTAATTGAGAAAAGGGTTAGAATGAAAACCTGAAGCCACTGGGGCCCTCCAGGACTGGAGTTGGGGACCCCTTCTCTAAGGTGTTCTCACAATTCTAGTTTCTGGTCTGTTTCTTTGCTCCAAATCGGGGTATGATTTGTCATTTTATTTCATCCACAATAAGTGGTTTTAGAAAGTGAATGGATGGACAGGTTTACAAACATTTATATAAGATTTGGACACTAGGGGTGACTGTCAGATACTTAAACTCAACAGACAGACACACAGGACACGGGGCAAAAGCACCAGAAGTATTTTTAATGAATGTTTCTTCTTGTACAGTGCCCCCCAAGCACCGCAGCCACAATAGACAATTAAATAAACACAATATCACAATATTCTTCTCTCTCTCTTTCTCTTCACCACCTCCCAGCAAGCTTTGTCCACCTCCACCCAACTCTGGCTCGCCTACTGGGTTCACAGCGGTCCTTTAAATAGTGTCTGACCTGGAAGTGCTTCTGCTCTTCCATCCACGTGACATCACTTCCAGGTGAGATGGAGAAGGCAAGTCCTCGTGATCTACTAAGTTGATCCACTAGTACTTCCGGGATAGATGAGAACTTCATTACCCACCATGTTTGCCTGTCAGTACCCTACGGTACCCAGCAGGGCTGTGTTGCTGAACTCCATGTCCCATAGTGCCCTGCAGGAATCCAGGGCACCGCTGCAGTTCAGGGAAGCTGCCATCTAGCATCTTGGGAGAGATAGTATCCTAAAAAAGCTGCCTTCCAAAATTCTTCCATCTCAGAGGCGTCCTGGCCGGGCTGAGCTGCCGGCCGTCTCTTACATTCATTGTTTTTACGATACATAACACGTAGTTGTAAAAGGCCTCCTAACAATGTCTGAGTTATTGCTAAACTGCGTTAGATCTTTTAGCGAAGCCAGCACGTTTGCTTAGAGAAACGGTCTACACAACGAGAGAGGAAGTAGTGGAAGATCCACATCACAAAAATTTGTAAAACACAACTCTTCTACCTGTCAGGCCGTGTTCTTGTGCTCCTTTAAAATGTCTTTCGTCTTGTTCACACTTGGCTTAACGACATTATGTTAACTCTGTGACGTTATCCTCACATTTTTTTTTCAGCAAAGAATCTCACCATTATTGGTCCCACTGGTCGAGTAAAGGTGGGTGAAGTTGTAGAGTTACAGTGTCAAGCCCACAACTACAATGATGTTACATTCATGTGGCTGAAAAACGACAAGGCCATTCCTCGGGACAACTTTACTACTGCCAGTAATGGTGCCCTGCACACAAGTCGTCTGACTCTGCAGACTGAGAAAGGTGACATCCGATCAGTCGTCCAATGTGTGCAGGGCGAAAATGAAGAACAGAGGATGTCTGAAGCGTTCAGCCTGAGCTCGGTCATTACAGGTATGCAGAGGGTAACGTAACACAGCGTAACATTCTAAACAAATCTTTAATCCAATGCAGGGTCCCACAGTCCATCACAGGACCCATTCACACTCACACACGCACATACTCGTTCTGCCAGTTTGAAATCACCAACAATATTTTTAACTGCTCACCTTTTGTAGATGTCAGTGAAAAACCAGATGTCATTGGAAAAAAAATAAAGCCCTCTGAGACACTGGGAAAACATTTGAAAGCTCCACATGGACAATATCCGGACACTGAAGGTTCTGGATCTGCTGTTAACCTTTGTGTCACCGTGACACCTTAAATGAGAGACACTGATAGTATGTGTAAATTCTGACTTTGTCATGTTTTACATTCCACCTTAACAAAAAAACGAAAAGGACAAGTGTCAATGTGCCAAGGTGTTTGGTCCGTTGCTGCGTCTCCTCTCCAACAGATGGCGCATCACAAACCTCAGCACTGCTTTCACAAATCCCAAACCAAATGGCGCCTGTACTATCTCAAATGGAGAATGTAAGAGGTATGAATTGAAGGACCGGGAGAATAATGTAGTCAAAGGAAGCAAAGCGGAGATCAAAGGAATCGATTGACAACACCCATAATGCAAAACCAAAAATGTAAAGTTTTAATTAATAATGGAATCTAATACCAAAATAAGAAAGAGAATCGCATGTGATCTCCAGGACAGTTTGGGGCTTACAAGGATTGACCTTATATACTGTCATTCTAGATGATGTCATCAACTCATACCCCCAGTGCATGATGGGAGCATTAGTGAGTCAAAGGGCAACACAAGGCTCTCCAAATGCCCCAAAATGGGAGTTAAATGGAATTGAAAATAACGTTATTAAATTAACAACCATAAAATTAACTACCCAAACAAAACATAAACATCGAAAATGGATTCTCTGGGTATGAAAACCCCAGAACAGATGTAAAGATAGGGGCGCTGTACAATGGCTGACCCATCGCTCTGGTTCCCTAAAAGGTCATGCAAAAAGATAATTTCACAAAGTATATCAAATCAATAGATGAACCTTTGGGCTAAAGAAGTGCTAAAAAAAAAATTAACATAAACATTAATCACAACAGTGCCATCTGTTGGAATGACAAATGCAGTGCATTTAATTACATTCTGAAATGCATTCCAATAGATAGTGCACTGCAAATATGAACACTAAGGTCTACATTGATTTTTTTTCATATTCTCGTCTCAGACATACCATGTAAAAAAAGTCATGATTGCAGCTTAACCTTCAGTAGAGGAGGTAGACACCGGTAGGACTTTAAACAGCTGTGTGGTGTAGTGGTTAACGCTATGCACTTCAAACCCTGAGTCTGTGGGCTCAGACCCCACTAGTGACACCACTGTGTGACCACCAGCCTGTCACTTCATCTGCCTGTGATCTAATTGAAAAAAAAAACAAAAGAAAAGTCACCAATTGTATCTGAAATATGATAAGTAATCTTTCTATATAAAAAATCCAACATTTGTATGTCTGTCCGCTTTTCATGAGAGAACTACTTAACGTATTTAGATCAGGCTTTCTTCTATAATTTGCTTGAACATTCCGGTTGATTTTGCGACTTCTCTCATCACGCTAAGAATCATAGTTCGCTGGGAGGAGCGACATATTCACACTAATCCAAGACAGGGGCTGCAGGCCGAGGGGAGGGGGAAGCATCACGTCAGGAGTGGGGAGTCAGGCAGGGCCCAACCTCACTGTCGTCTTTCACTACTACGTGGGTGGAGCCACTGGGGACGGCTAGTCTTGGATAAAGATGCCGGACAGATAAGTCACTGGAAAGCCGTTAGCCCGTGTGCTCCCCTTTCCCAATGATTTGGGATACTTCCAATATCACTCCATCAATGTGGATTCAAGCTTGCATCAGACTGGCCAGTAAGGTTGGGAACATGCTATAATACAGTGCATCACCACACCCATTACACGACTAACCACCCAGATTGGAGCCCGAGTGCTGCCGTGCAATGGGTGACACCTCAGCACCCCACTGGAACAAGTTTTTTTAACGGTGGCTGGAGTGCCAGTCTTGCCACCAAACCCTAGGACCTGCTTGCAGGGCTGATTAGCGTCACACCCAGGATGAAGCAATTGCTGGTTAAGGTCCTTGCTCAAGGGCCCAACTGGCGTTTATGGGATTTGAACCTGCAACCTTCTAACCAGTTAGCAACTCCAGAAAATTCAACCCATGTATTAAAGTCTGACATCTGTGTTGACATCGCAGGTCCTTATTTCAAAACATAGAACAAACATATTGCTAAAGACCTAAAGCATTATGCAGTAGAAAAACATCTTAGATTTAATTTATGGATTACTTTATTCAAAGTTATTCATATTTTTTAAAACTTAGAACAAGATGACTGACATTCTTTTCATTTTTTTTTTCCAAGTGATGCCACGTTTACATATTCAAGGAAGCCCCGATACAAGGAACAGCTCATTGGGCAAGTATTCATGCCAAGTTGATGGCTTTTATCCTGAAGACATCCTGGTCTCCTGGACCCTTGGGAAACACAAGATCCCAGCATGCTGTGAGAAGGCCCAGAGTGACAATGATGGCACGTTCAGCAAAACCTGCCATATTACAATTGCCTTGGCAAAGATTTCCTCAGGAGCCGTGCTGCAGTGTCATGCTGGTTATCCTGATCACTGTTGAGAGTGGGCCAAGCGCAGTTACCCCAGAAGGAGACCACCACCTAAGCCTTCACTTGTATGTGTGAAAGGACATCACAAGAATATTTAAGAGTCACTTGTCTAGTCTTTCTATGTAGAAAATGTATTTATACTGGAACAGTAAAGCATATATTACTGGAGTGTGCTGCATCTGAGGAGCAAAGAAGACGTCTTTTTCAAAAAACTGAAATTTATTGAATAGGAGCTTATTTTTACAATGGAAAGTACTTTATATTAGAACAGTGTTGACAATATAGTTTATCAAAATGCTTATTTTAATTTTTAAAAATATATTATTTGAGTTTTTTTTTAAACTATCACCAATCCCCACCCAATGGTAGGGTATGCTTCCCAGGTCTCCGCTTCACACTCCAGCTCAGTAGGTGGTTGTAATGCACCATTTACATTGGTCTCTGAACTGCTATAAAAACCCTGAAGAAGAAGAGGAGTACAATTATAATTCAAGGAGAGGCAGAGCTGCAGTGGTTAGCACTGCACCTTCACAGCTCACGTTACATTTTTGGTTTACGATAATCGGTCCAGCATTGTTGGCGGATGCTTCTCTAGACTTCATGGACACTTAAAGTTGTAGTGGGCCACATAGGGGTTTTTGTTTCTATGTAAGAATGTACTGTTGAATGTTTGTTAAATGTGAATGACAACACTGGATGCACCGATTTCTGTTTGTAAATTGGGGTTGGTGTCTTTAAACAGGATTGCACTGATGCGGAGGGGCTTGTGGAATTAGTAGTTTGTGGTTTGTATGCACTGTACTAATAAAATTGGAAGAGGAGGATGTGGCAGGACGTTTCGAGTGGACCATTTTCTAAATAACATCATCTGCAGCAGCTCCTAAACATTTTCAGTTACTGGACATTCGTAGCAGAGAAGGATGGTGCTCGGGCACCAAATGTAAGGACGGCGGTGGGTTCTTTTCCTCCCAATTCAGTCCTTCGATGCTCTTCGATAACAGGCTGTTCTTCTGGATGCCGGTGGTAGGAGAGAATTTCACTATCCATATTCCAGGAACCAGTTTATTGAAGAGGAGCATTTCTGGAATTCTTTCCATCATTTAACCCTAGCTTCCATTTTCAGAATCACTTTCATCATTTATAGTAAGGACTTTTTTTCAGGACTGCAAACATCATCATGTGGGGGTTTGTTTGTGGGCTGTGTTTAATATTTTTTGTATTTGTAAATATTTATTCTAGCAAATAAGGATCATTTTATATATTTGTGTATTTGGTGTGTTTCATTTTTGGTGTGTTACATCAGGGATCAGCTCTGAGGCTTTTCTTATTTGCAATGGTGATGGACAGGCTGACAGACGAGATAAGACAGGAGTCCCCATGAACTCTGATGTTTGCTGATGACATTGTGATCTGTAGCGAGAGTAGGGAGCAGGTTGAGGATACCCTGGAGAGGTGAAGATATGCTCTAGAGAGGAGAGGAATGAAGGTCAGTAGGAACACCACGACAGAATACATGTGTGTGTGAATGAGAGGGAGGTCAGTGGAGAGGTGAGGATGCAGGGAGTAGAGTTGGTGAAAGTGGATGAGTTTAAATACTTGGGATCAACAGTACAGAGTAATGGGGATTGTGGAAGAGAAGTGAAGAAGAGACTGCAGGCAGGGTGGAATGGGTGGAGAAGAGTGTCAGGAGTGATTTGTGACAGACGGGTATCAGCAAGAGTAAAAGGGAAGGTCTACAGGACGGTAGTGAGACCAGCTATGTTATATGGGCTGGAGACGGTGGGACTGACCAAAAAGCAGGAGACAGAGCTGGAGGTGGCAGAGTTAAAGATGCTAAGATTTGCATTTGGTGTGATGAAAATGGACCGGATTAGGAATGAGGACATTAGAGGGTCAACTCAAGTTGGACAGTTGGGAGAACAAGTCAGAGAGGCAAGATTGTGTTGGTTTGTACATGTGCAGAAGAGAAGAGGTTGGCCTAAGAGAAGGTTTATGGATGTGGTGAGAGAGGAAATGCAGGTGATGGGTGTAACAAAACAAGATGACAAGGACAGGAAGATATGGAAAAAGATGATCTGCTGTGGCGACCCCTAATGTAAGCAGCCGAAATAAGAAGAAGAAGAAGAAGAAGGTGTGTTTAATCTTAAGGGGCTTTTTCTTGGATGTTGTTAATATTCGAGTGGAAATTCGGTATGGCCTAGGTGTTAGCCTGATTTTACCCGCCCCTCATTTTAAAAGTATAGCGGATTCCTCGCTACATGAATCTAGTAACACCCTCCACACAAGCTCTAAGTTTGGGCGGTTGGCATGTGCTACAAAGTTAGTCCACTGCACCCATCGACTTGCTTTTCACAAAACTTTCTGAAGTTCCTGAATATTTCAAAGTTTCACTTTACTCAAGGGTAAGGTACTTTATCGTATTAGCCATTGTGGATGCAATGAGAAGTCTAGCCAAATGACTCCTTTGATTGGTGAAGTAAAAAAGATTACAATATGCAAACATTCGAGACAAATCAGGCACCTTCTTCAGGACCCCAAAAGCATGCATATTGTAATCTTTTTAGTTTGGCAATGAAAGGTGTCATTTGGCTTGACTTTTCATTGCACCGAACTCAACCTGAAGGGTTACTACTCACGAGTCACTTCCCACGCAGGTATGGAACTTTATGAAGCTCTCCAGAGATCAGAAGCTTAAAAGAATTCAAATGTTTACAGCAATATGTGCTGCATGAGCCACTGTTACACAGCACACATTAGGGCTGCAGTTAACATTTTGATCTTTCCTCCATCTATTACTTTGAATAGTCAGTGTATAGAATGTGTTTCTTCTTGTGGCCAGAGCATCCTGTTTATATTTATTAAAAATATGCCATTCTTATTTAGTCATATGTATAGTATTATAATATTACTTCTACTCTCCTTTCACTTGCTGTCCCACCTGCCATGCTGATCCTAAGTGCTGCGTCAACCTGCCTCACCTTCCTTCTTGTACGAGGTGAGTAAAGTGAAAATATCAGTCGTTAGTGGCCTGGCTGGTAGATATGAGACCAAGAGAGAGGCTGATACAGAATGTGAGAAAGGCAGTGGGGAAGTAGCCATATTAACATGAAACTATTTACTTAGACAAGCCCTTGAACAGCCAGCAATCAGAAAACAAATTAAATAAAATTAAAAAATAAAATTGGGAATAACATTCTGAAAATGCTAGATATTGCACTGTCAAAGTTAATGATTACTCATATATTTTGTATTATGTAATGCAAGGGAAAGGCTCTGGAGGGAGGCCAGCTGGGCCTGGGCTCACCCACACAAACGTCTGACCAACCAGGTCATGATGGATTATTTCTCAATGGTTTTATGCTTCTTAGAGGTTCCTGTTATTATTGAGGGAATCTGCAATTACCATAGTTTTGAAAACTACTGTTAAAAATATTCAATTGGCTTTAATTCACTCCTCTGTGCTTCGTTCAGGAAGGATTTGGGGATTTTTAACTTTGCTCACATCATCATTTGAGCAACTCAGTTAGCAAATATTCGATCAAAAAAATATCCTCTGACGAACAGGAAAACCCTGAGGGTTTTTTGGAAATTTTTTATCGTGCTTATTTCACAGCAGCTTTAGCTATTTGATATTTAAAATCAGTTGCACTTTCAGACAGCCTTTGAAGTACCTGACTGAGGGATGGGGACTGCTCGGCTATTAGCTAAACAAATGGGTGGCAAATGGATTGAATGGTCTGCTCTTTTTCTATAATTGTCTCATGTTCGTATGATGTTGCGAATTTTGGGGTTCTTGTCTTTTTATTTTTCTGCTTGGTTTGTACTTGCAACTTTTATTTCTATAGCACATTTTCACACATAGGATGGAGCTCAAAGTGCTTTACAAGATGTCACAGAAGTAGTTACTAGCAAAGAAAAACAAATTAAAATTAGATAAGTAAAATAGTTCATATAGGAAAAATAATACACATTTACATAAGAGTTAGGCTTAGGGTTAGGGTTAGTTAGTTATAATTAAGTGAATTAGAGTCCTTAAATATACTGTATAATAAATATATTTTTTTAGTCTCTAAAAGACGGTCTAATGATATAGTCAGTTGGCCAGGGTGGCCAAAAGTAAAATAGCTCTGCAGAAAAGAAAAAAAAAATCTGTAAGGGCTCCAGGTCAAAAGACCACCCAGCCCTCTAGGGAATTCTGCCATGCATAGACAATCTTAATTCATTCTTTATGCGGTGGGTGATGTGGCAGGTTGGGGTATCCGCTTTCATTCAAACATCTCAGGCAGCTGCAAAGGACTTTAATCAGGCACAACACCACCACAGAAGAACTGGAAAATAAAACAAAGGAAAGTGGACATGAAAAAAGATTACAGTTTCATTGAAGAGAATTATAATCCTCTACATGTCTAGTTTATGAAGGTGTTATCGCAAGGAAGCATTATTACGCTAGAAATAGCCATTAGAAGATGGGTAAATTGTGACCTCGAAGGGAAGCATGTGATCAGCAACGATACTTAGATAGGCTGTGGCATTCAAGCAATGATTGAGCCAACTGGGCACTTGCCAAAAGGTCAAAAGATGTCTACTTAGCGTTATGTTTCCCCTTCAGCAAAAACATGCTAGAAAATGGCTTTTTCCAACAAGAAAAAGTGTTAATACATGTAAGAGAAACACACAAACACTATAAATGGCAACATAATTCAAACAAGAAAGGCCTGCCTACTGTCTGCTTCTTCACTGCTACAGATTTAGTACACGTCCTTTGTGTGACACATGTGACACGGCATCACAACTGGCACAGTTTCTTTGTGCACTTTTTCTTATATTATTTTCTGGTGTTTTTCCATGAGAGGGTAGAACGTCAGTGCCTGATCTGCATGATTGATGGGCTGCTTGAGTTATTGTAGTCTACCACAGCTCAGGGCTTAGTGACTTCCACATTTTACCTGACATGAACATTGACAGTCAATGCTTTCTGAGCATGCTTAGGGGGCTTGTGTCTTTCTAATTTTTTTACTTGATAACAATCATTTAGCATTTTTGCCATGCAGGAATTTGCACTAAACCGTTCTCACACAAACAAATTCTCCAAGCATGCCACTGAATTTTGGTCGTACAGTGTGTGGCAGATGGCCTGCACCCTGACTCAGCTGGGACACCTACATACTGGAAGGACCAGAGGAGAGAGTGTGCTTGGGGCATTATCTCTCCTGGAGGGCTAGATGGCAGCCACCCTGGGTTGCAGCGGTGCCCTGGATTCCCACAGGGCTCCATGGGAGTTGGAGTTCGGTACAGCCTTGTTAGGTTTCATAGGTGCCGCCAGGGACTGCGGAGCCCTACTTTAAATTGCTTCCACCATCACCGTAATGGGCCACCAGAAGTACTCTCAAGTGCAACATAAAAGTAGCCCGCTGCCTTCATTTAGACAGCCAGAGTTGGAAGGAAGAGGGATGAAGCTTGCTAGGAGAAGTGGAGGCAGATAGTGAGAGAGAGAGAAAGAAAAAAGTGAAGAAGAAAGAAGAAAAGACATTGCTGTGATGAATCTTGTGCTTTGCAACTGGGCTTGCTATGTAAGGAACGAAGGAAAAGCATTTCCCCCTTTTAAATAAAAGCTGGGTGTTGTGTTGAACTTGTGTCCACGTCTGTTTGTGTCAGGTTTGGGGAGTTGGTGGGCTCCCTGGTGGCCACAAGTGTCGTGTGCATCAGTATTACTGGCTGTGTCATGGTTTGAAGACCAATTTACATTGTTGTCACTATCGCTTGATTCCGTAAATGGTTCACTTTCAGTTTGTTCTAAAACTGGCTTTACATCCTGGAAACACACCGGTGAGCTTCTACTCAACACATGAATGCTGATGAGTTATCATAGAGTTGTAGAACATATAAAAGAATCCCTGATCATTCTGAAGAATGATGTTATTTTATCCACAAGATAGTTAACAGAATACTGTCCTGATTGTTATGTGGGCTTAACTCTGTACATGCCATCAGTACAGGCTTCCTCGAGTTTCGCTGCTCCTTCCTCAGGGTTAACCATTTTTTACATGGCATATCAAGCCCAATGGACGCTCAGGGTTAACGTCAAAAGGTTAAAGAATTGAAAAGGTTATTTAGTTGCAGTTGGGACCCCCTTGTCCTCTCTATTTGATGTTCAGTTTTTAGATTCTTGTTTTGATTTTTGTTTGATGTTTTTTTTGGAAAAAGATATGGTGACCCCTAACGAGAGCAGCCAGAAAGAGTAAGAGCAATTGTACCAATTTAAAAGATCAAAAGTTAAAACTTCTTTTCTTTATCAATGTTTATATATTACTAGCTGTGTAAACCCTTGTTGTAAAAAGGGTCCTAGAAACTATTGAAAGCATCAGAAAAAAAAATTGAAATGTAGATATGGCAGGTAATTGAAAGGAACTCCTCTGGGCGTCTCTCTCCTAGCAGGATTCGTTTTGCCGACGTGCTCATCTCGTTTGTGTATTATTGATGGGAGGAAAAGTACAAGGGATACCGTTTTGCCGATGTGCTTGCTTCGCTTATGTACTAGCAGCTAAGTTACTGTCTTTCTTCGGATGTTTTGTTTTGCCAAAGTGCTGGCCTTGCTTGTGAATCCTCTGATGTGGAGCCCTTACTCAAACTTCACCTCTCACTTCCAGGCCAGACAGACAAACACACACTTCCATGTGTAGACATTTATATCTAAGAATAGTTATGTAAGCCTGTGTTGTAAAAAGCCCGGGTCCTAGAAACTATTGAAATTGTTAGAAAAAAAATTGAAATGTAGAAATGTCAGATAATTGAAAGGAACGACTCTGGGTGTCTCTCTCCTAGGAGGTTTCATTTTGCCTATGTGCTGGACCGCTTTTGTATCCTCGGAGGAGAAGCCCTTACCCCAACTTCACCTCTCACTTCCGGGCCGCACTTCCACGTGTAGATGTTTGTATATAAGATACACACTGCTTTTTTAGTTAGACTGGTAACATTTTACTTTCTCATATACAAAGTATAGGGAAAGTATTTCAATCATCCAAAAATTCAATGTCGAGATTTTAATGAATCTCGACGTTTTAGACCTTCCCGAGTCTGAAAAAAACATTTTTGGAATTGTCTGTATGTGTGTATGTAAACACGATAACTGGAGTACGCTTTCACTTAGGTCAACTAAATTTTGCATACAAGAATTACGTGCAAAACATAGATTTCTATCAACTTTTGAGTTATTTCCAGTACCACTGGAAGTGGTACTTGCTTTATGTAAATGAAATTTTGTGTACAAGTATTACATTACACACATTACTAAAGACTCTTGCCACTTTTGACAAACATCCGCCTCCTGAAATTTTTATTTATTCAGCTGCAGAGTCTGGTTTATTCAACTTTACTTTTATAATAATTGTTTAATATATTACTAATTTGATTTGATTTGTTGTTGATGGTTCTTTAATGTACTTAATATAAAAATATAATCACTGTCATCATCCCCATATCTGAGTATACAAGAAAGTTGAGGGGAGACCACTCCCGATTTTTGTAATTATGTGCTTTAGCTGATCTCATCGTATATCAGTACGGTGTTGAATTGACATGACATGGAAAATATGACTGCGGCTGACAGCATCCCGCTGTCTTCAGGTAATCCATTAAAGTGTCTCCTCCATGCGAACAACTGTAAACTGATATGTGTTTATATACATACACTCAAACCAAACAGTCCAGAATATAGTATGTTTGGTAAGTCTCATAAGTACTAATGTAAAATGAATAAAAACTCAAATGTGCAAGCTGAAGAAGATGTTGAAATGAGCCTTGTGCAGGCGCACCACTTTTATTACAAATCCATGCAGTTTGCTCTGTTTAAATTAACTTGACACTGATTGTGGTCTAATGAACATTAAGTGTCACTGACAGAACATTAGGATTAAAAGCGTCCCGCCGTGGGTTTGCTCTTCACAGAATGGCCCACTGTTATCATTCCAGGCATATAATCATAATGGATGTCACTTTTGTCCAGGTGCTCCAGGTTTATTCCTAAGATTTTAAAATTGGGACAACTGGTCATTTTAAATTTGTAGCAAATCTGCCTGCCACGCCAAAATGGGTCAATTTTTACCACTAACCTGTCTAACTTTAAGGCATATAATAAAAAGGATAGGCCAATATCGCACCAGCGTATACACCTTTTGAAAATTTTCAGTTCAAACCTGATGACTGACTATTTACAGTAAGAGAAAAAAAAAAGCTAGTGGACAATACCCATAAACACTGAGAAACGTATACCAAAGAAAAGACAGGAGGAGAAAAGAACAATAGCAATCCCTTTGATCTGGCCCCCACCCCAACCCAAAAACAACCCTTATATGTGTCATTACAAAATATATATATACATATACAGTAGGAAAATCACTCCACCAGTTCCTCTTCTTAACTTAACATATGAGTCCAAAGTTCCAGCCTATGCTGGCAGGAGGTGAAACGAACAGTATAACTGGTATCCGGACCCCAAACAGTGAAAGTCTTAACTGTAAAATGCTATAAAGTCAGTCTGCGCCATGATAAAAAACAATAAGGTCTTCATGAGCTCAAATAACGGAATGAAATAATGGAACGCCAAATACACAAATCAAAAGAGAATTGCCGACTTCCATCGAACAGTCAGGGCTTTAGGAGCTCCAGGAGCTCTTCTCACGGCCCGGGCAGATGTTGATCTGTTTAGTCCGATTTTTTTTTTGGCTGTCCTCTTTCCTTTTAAAACAGCGCGCTTTAGGCAAATTGCTCCCAGAAAACAAAAAAGGAAAACCAGATGTCTCACCTTCCAGGGCACTGCTGTCAATCACAGTCTGTAAGTACCATCCACATAAAACCCTTCTGTTTATGTGGGAGCTCTACAAATTGTCCTGCTGTGTGATTAAGTGTGTTCTGTTGTATTATCATAGTATTTCCCTCTACTTACTCATTACCTAGGGGTAAGTGTACTCATCAGATTCGTTACTGGGTTGGTCTACTGTTGCATCTTAAGATTAACACACAAATACATACTATAGCTATAAGCATACACACAGAAAATTGTCAGTGCCCCATAAATGACAAACACACAGCTGGTTAACCTCTGGCACTTGAAACCACACAAGCGCTTTAGGAATAACACAACCTGTCACTCTCCTAGGACTTCATGATACTCACATACACACAGACCCTAATCACAACAATACAATACAATACAATACAATTTATTTTTGTAAAGCCCAAAACCACCCAAGAAGTGCCACAATGGGCTTTAACAGGCCCTGCCTCTTGACAGCAAAGCCTTGACTCTCTAACAAGACAAGGAAAAACTCCCAAAAAATCCTTGTAGGGAAAAAATGGAAGAAACCTTGGGAAAGGCAGTTCAAAAAGAGACCCTTTTCCAGGTAGGTTGGACATGCAGTGGGTATCAAAAAGAAGGAGGTCAATACAATACAATACAATACAATATACAGAACCGAACAAATCCTCTATACAGTATAAAAATAAACATTTTTCAAGTACGGAGCAGAATTTAACAGTAGATTATATCACATAATAGGATTTGGATTTGTTTAGAGTCCTGGAGACCTCAGCCATCAAGCTGCCTTCCCCATTTGGCCAGTGCTGGACGAGCCAATCCGATGAAAGGACCCCTCTACCCTACGATTCCTGCGATCCTCCAACAATGCCCTATAAATGACAATCACACAGGTGGTTAACCTCTGGCACTTGAAGCCACACAAGTGCCTTAGGAATAACACAGGCTGTCACTCTCTCAACACTTTGAGGCTTATTTATTATCGGCACAAACAACATACAATGTTTGAATGATATCTCAGACCTAAATATTACTTTTGGTCTCCAAGAATACATTTAAACATACAAAGACTCAACATCCTTGACTATAGACCATTTATCAGCCAAGAATGCCTTACTTTATGTACTGTTCCCTACTATAGGGTGGAGCTCTAACCCTCAGCCTTAATAAAACTCGCAGCACAGAGCATTTGGCAAACCTCCGGCTGTACCAGGTGTTCAAAGAAATCTAACTTATTACTTCAGTCACTCTATAGACATTAAGACAAAGCATAGAAAGTTAAAAGCAGCTCTGTATTTATTACAGGAATAATAATACCAGTAGAACAAAGAATAATAGAAAATAGGACTGATATTAAAGAGAGAGGGAGTTAGGAGCACGCGCCAATATGGTGCATTGCTGCACCCACCACATGACAAACCAACTCAGGATCCAAATTAGGACCCGAGTGCAGCCATGCAATGGGTGAGACCTCAGCACCACACTAGTTCAGATGGAGTGGAATAGTGTGAGGTTTTTTATGGTGGCAGGAGTGTCAATTCTGCCACCAACCCCCAAGTTTTTCTCTGCAGGTTGGAGGGCCTACATACAGGGATGGCTGCAGATTAACATCATATTCAGGATGGAGTAATTGCAGATTAAGGGCCTTGCTCGTATCTATCTATCTATCTATCTATCTATCTATCTATCTATCTATCT
>JANRMT010062856.1:413290-430632 GCA_026402145.1 Polypterus bichir lapradei
TATCTTGCTCAAGGGCCCAACAGAGCAGAGTCCCTTTTGGCATTTACGGGATTCGAACTGGCAAACTTTCGATTGCCAGTGCAGATCCCTAGCCTTAAAGCCACCACTCCATCCATGAGAGCAAAGTGTGGATTTAGTCTTTAGAAAATGCTAATACAAAAAAGCAAAGATGACAAGGATGAATTACGCAGGCGGCTTGTGATCTTAGCACTCGTAGTTGATCATGACGCTTTTCTGACAAACAGATGGAAACGCCCACACGTTGACGCCACTCTGTTCTCTTCTCCTGTTGTCTTCATCCCGTCTTCTTCCTTCCCCCTACGCTGCTCTTCAGATGAAGCATATTTATTATAAAATTCTACAGGAGGGTTTTGCAAGATGTGATTGTTGGATATTCTAATTGGCTGGCTGTCAATATGATGAATGAATCCACTGCCTGTTTTCCCAAACAATAAAGGTTTTTTGATGTTGCTTAATACCTACTAAAGTAATTTAGCTACTTGTTGTCCCAAATGCCCAGGTTATAAACTAATTGATAGCCTTAGGCACCAGCATGTCTTCCTTTCTTTGTTGGAACAGCTGTTTAAAAAGTGAGGTACAACTTGGAAGAGGGTATGCTTTGATGTGTCCTGAATTTAGTTCATCTGTTGTTTTGTCTTGAACAAAATATAATGGAAATACAGAGCAAAATCTACAAAGTTTGTACCCCACAACACCTGTAATGAACTGTTGCTCTCTTCAGGTTTTTTTTTTAAATTTTTCCCTGATTTGCACCCTGTTTTACTAGAAAAGAAAATGAACATTTTTTTTTTTATCTTAAGGTCCTGGTGCCCCATTGTGGGTCATCTTCATTTTGGTAAAGTTGGGTCTGTTTGTGATGATCAACACTTTCCTTTTTTGGGCTGTGAACAAAGAAAATTGGAGGGGAAATGGACAGGGAGAAGGTATTTGGGTAAGAACAGGAACATCAGAACAGTTTATTAAGTCTCTGTTACAAATGCAGTGCTGGAATCGATTTGACTAGTGTGCACTTGTGTGAGTGGGTTCACCCTGTGATGGACTGGCACCCGATTCACAGATTGGTCTTTCCTTGTGCCCTGTGTTTGCTGGGATATGCTTTAGCCCCCGGTGGCTGGAAAATGATATGGTGTGGTATTTAGTATTCTCCAGGAGTATAAATATCGGGCTTTGTGACATAAATGGCACACAAAGGTAAACTGGGAGTTGACTAACAATGTGAACATTCATACACTTAGTGCCATTTAGGGGTTGTCTGAATAGCTGCCACCTTTACTCAGAAAAAAAAGAGAAAAATGTAATTTGCATACCAGACTCTTTTCTCCAAAGTGACCTACAAATGAAGTCAACATAAGCGAGTAAACATCAGTATGGGGGACTGTTTGGGAAAAAGTGTGAAAGGACAAGAGTACAAATCTGATCATCAAATTACATTACAGAACACGTAGAGATTCACCAAACAAGAGATGAGTCTTCTTAAACACGTTGAGGGAGTCAGCAGCCTAAATGGAGGTAGGCAGCTCTTTACAGCAGCAAGAAAGTGCACTTTACAAGAGTATACATTAAGATCTGATGCCACCCACAGGTGGTATCAGCAGACGCCATACATCAACAGACATGAGCGGTCGAGAAGGAGCACAGAACCACACAAGTGTCTCCATGTATAATTATGCTGACCCTTTGACTACTCTGTAGGTTTGAACTTGTAAAGAGACAAAAGACACAAGATAAAGGTCTGGGACACCTGAAGGCAAACCCTGTAAATTGCAGTATGCAAAAGGTACTGATTGTTAGAGTGCAATAATGAGACTTCATTAAATCTCACTTGGTCTGTCCAAGATGGCGTCATTTCTTCTTATATGGAATTCTGGGAGGGAGAAGCAGGTCCAGGTGGCCTGAATCCGGAAGTAACGTCAGAGTGGGAGACGTGTCAATCTTCCTTTCTGTGAGGGGGTGGAGAAGTGAGAACGTTATTAGTCAGTGCCCCCACATGTCTTGGTGGTAAATTACACTCACCTAAGTCTTTAGGTTGCTCACCAAGCACATGCATGTGACAAACTTAATATGTGCTGTTATAGGGAGCCAATGTATTGGCTTGAAACAAAGTCATAAACCTAGCAGTGACCTGAACAAGAGTGACATTTGTTGACACATGCAAGTACTCTGGCCAGCTGAGAGTTGCAGTAGTCCAGACCTGTGTGGCATATCCTGTCAGATACAGACTGGTCTTGGAGATGTTGTGTTGAGTGAAACTGCAAAATCAGGGGACCATTGTAACATGGCCAGTGAAGAACAGCTGGTCATTGATGACCACAACATGGTTGTAAGACAGACTCAGCAGTTGTCAGCGATAACGAGGAGAGCTGAACAGATATGGGGTGCTGAGTAGGCTGACGAGTTGGGATTACAGGAAGGTGCAACTTTGCCAGATTGAGCTCAAGTTTTTGTTCCATAATCCAGGTTGCCATATCAGTGGGAGACACAGAGCTTCCAGCTCATAGTTTTGTGGTATTCTGGAGGGAAAGACAGGCACAGCTGTCCATTGGACAGGTGATAGGCCCAGTGAGGAAGTGTTTAGAGAAAAGAGGAGAGGACCCAGCACCGATCCTTGGGGCGCCCCAATGCTTGCTTGATGAAACCTTGACATCACTCCTCATCAGAACACACGGTAGGAGCTGCCCCGGCGGTGGGACTCAAACCACTGCACAGTCAGAGAGGGTGGTTATGGGGGACCTGGTGGCTGGCCATGTCAAAGGCAGAGGGGAGAGATAGCAGGGCTCAGATTTCAGACGGATATTTCATCCACAAACACATAAAAGTATTGCGAAATGTGATGATAAATGAAAATTAAGAATATTTTATATGAGCATAAATAATTGGAGGTGTCATGAAGCATATGTATTTTCTTAATGATTTATTCATTTATTATTTGTAATAACGTTGAATGCAACATGAAAAAAATCTTCACTGTTGCTTTTGCCACAGCGGTACAGCGATTAGTGCGGCTGCTTCATGAATCCATTGTACAAAATCAGAAAAGAAGAAGGAAGGAGTAACGCCATTAATAAGCTGATAGAAACTAAGGGATCATTCAAAGGCTCAGAGAGGTTTGTTACTTACTAATGATAAGACAATTTTATGTAATTTTAGGCACACTTGAATTATGCGTCATGGTGTAGGCATTTCAAACGAGTGTGAAACTGTATGCAAACTGCAGTAAAAAAAAAAAATAAGAACAAGAACGGGCTGACGGTCTCTTCTGATTTACTCCTGACTGCAGGCAGAAATCAAGACTGGTTGACAGCAAATATGGAGGACGGCCTCCTCTGCTCATCGGGGAAAACTGATGCTTATCTGTCAGCGTGAACACAAAGTCAAGCTGTTTCCGTTCCACGATTTACAAGTAAACTCAGACGTTGTAGCCGCGTATCTCTTGTTTTCTGCATCCCTTCAAAACAGAATTTCTGTTGGCTCGTTTCTTCTTTTGACACGTTTGTGTTTTCGAGCCACAGACCTGAAATTTGGGGCTGTGTGTCATCTTTGTTTTTGTCGGGTTTTTAAAAATATTATTTACAACACCCGACTGCTACAAATATTATTTGGGAAATTGTGTTGTTGGTCATTTCATTGTTTTCTGTTCTTGTGAATATTCTTGTGAATATATTATCTGTTTATGGTGATTGTGAATTTTTATTGTACATTAAATTATGTACCCTGCTCGTTGTGTGTTGAGCCTTTACCTGCCAGTTAATACTCCATTCACTTGCTATCAGGCAGATGGCAAACACAAGCCGGAAATTCCCTGCAAGCAAAAATAATTAGATTAGATAAACTTTATTTTTACCAAGGGGAAATTCAGATACATACATTAGTATAATAAAAATAATAATAATAATAACTACAGTGGTACCTCTGTATAAGTCCGCTTTGGAAGTCCAACTTGGTATACGTCCTGTTCGCTCCTAAAATTCATTAAGAGAAACAGCTTTAGACCAAAAGGAGACACGAGATACGACTGAGGTGAGAAGAGTGAAAATCGAGAATTTGGTTTAAAACACATGGGATATTTTGTGAGATTTCTTTCTAATCTTTTTTTAAATCTTTTTCAAGACTTCATATATTTTACTTATGATTGGACTGATGTCTTTATCCAGGCGACTTATAACATTTGAGATTTGATTGGTTACATTTCTTTTCTTTTTCCAGTTGTAGCACAGGCAGGTGAAATGACTTGCTAATAGTTACACACTGGTGTCAGTAGTGGGATTAGAAGCCAAAACCTCAGGGTTTGAAGTCTAAAGTCTTACCCACTGTGCCACACTGCCTGTCGTTTTGTTCAGAATGAGTCTGACCCAACTAGAGCACAGCAACAAAAATGAGAGCAACTCATGTTGTTATTCAGAAGCGAGGACTACAGCTTTGTAAGCACAGTAAAGTGTTTCATTGCTACCATCCATACATTTCAATGTATATTACTGAGCACACAATGCAAATACTTTCAAATTGTTAAAAAAAGACACAATTTGGAAGACCTGAACACCTTGTTTGACTTTGCTGAGATCTCCGCTGAAACTCAAGCAGAAAGACCCTTGTGAAAATTCTCAGGAGAAGAATCTGAGACAAAAGACAAGGTCTCCATTTTATTTCTTTCTAATCTCAATGATGCTAAGGAGAAACCAGAAAGCTATGAAGGAGATATTTTGATCAGTTCTTCATTCCTATGGGGAGGAAGAGCAGCACACCAGCTGAGTTGGAGGTGTATTGATTAGTACTCTTACTTTTCAAGGTGTGAATTCAGGCTTGAAATAAAAAGAAATGAAGAGCAAGCCTTTTCATAAGGCAACTTTAGTCAGCTACATGAAAGACAATATTTCATCTCTTTCCCTTACACTTTGGGCTCTTACACTTTTCTCAAAGTTCTCCACCTGACTCCTCTCCTCTGTCTCATCCCCCTTTATCAATACCACCCATAAGTGCAGAATCATCTGAGAATTTCTGCAAGTGATGTCACCTTCTGTTATATTTGTAGTCAGAGGTTTTAAAGCATAAAGAGTAAAGCAGTCAGGCCTGTTCCTGGTGCTGCTCCAGTGTTGCTCACCCAGTACTTGAGTCTCAAAAACTGGTGGTCTGCCTGACAGATGGTCCATCATCCAGGACCCCACAGGCTCATCCACCTGCAGATCTCTGAGTTTAACTTTAGCAGGGATGGCAGGACAGTACTGAAGGTGCTGGAGAAATCAAAAAACATCCTCCTCACAGTGCTGCCAGCTTTGTCCAGCCTTGTGGAGGAGACAGATAACTGCATCCTCCACTCTAATGTTTAACCGATGACATTATAAATACAAACAAATAGAAATATCAAACTGGGCGTTATGCATCTCCAGTACCCTGACATTCATTGATTATAAAAACAGTATTTTATGATCCTATTTTTGTGGCAGAAGGTGACAAGCTGGCAAAGGCAAACAGCAGCCTGTTGGCCCAGTGAAATCTCTCCACTCTTCTGTTTCACTATGGATGGCCACCCACCCAGGGTTGGATCCTGCTGTGTGCTGCTGAGCTAAGCCACCCTGTGACAATTCAATGAATTAAGTAGACTTGATAACTGGACGAAACACTGTTATTTAAAGCGACAACTGCATTTTTAGCTGTGAGTAAACCGTGTGGTTTCAGTAAAAGGGAAATATGCTTGACATGAAAATATTGACCAAAAAAGGTTAAGGATTGTAGCTGTTGCTCAAGTCATTGAATATCACAAACAACTGAGATAATAATCTAAAGAAGGGTAAAAAAGTAATAAACAAACAAACACCCAGGCTCTTGACTGACAAGCTGTGTTTACATCTCATGTAAGTTATTAATATTTCTTTTCACCCTTTACCATCATTTCTCAGAATGTCTATAAGCCTCTTCAAGTGCCAACATACCACTTCCCCTTTTCATCATTTTTGTTTCCTCACATTGTGTGCATCTGCCTTTAAGAGAGTCTGGTTAGACTGTAAATTTAGAAGAACTACACTAGCAGGCCAAATCGTGTTAAAATGACGGTGAATTGTACATGTGCTGTAGTCATGGCGTGTGCAGCTCATACAAACAGCACGTTACCCCGAATGTAGCGATCAGTCCAGTGTATATAAAGAATCCTCAGAGATAGGCAGATAACTCCATTCATCTACTGTGCAGATGAGAAATGACAGAAAAGGCTTTATAAGACCATAAACTTGTAGCAGTGCTACCGCGGGAACAACTCCATTTCCCAGCAGCCCCAAAGGGGATTACCCTCATTGGATGACTGAAACCAGGCGCAGGGGCTGGTGGGGACGAAAAATAGCCAGCGGGAAAGTTGAAAAGGGGGCCTTGGTGGAGCAACGAGAGATCAGTGTTTATGTGTGACCTGTCTGACGTGTCTACTGAAAAGTCAATTGTGCCCTGTGGGTGGTTTCCCTGTAGAATCAACGGACTGTCTGGTGCCTGCCTGTCGTGTGTACAGTGGGGGATTAGTCAGCTGGGTCTTCAAAAGCAGCGCTCTTGCAAATCTCACCCCTCGACGTTCTGGACTATCGGTAGGACTGTTTCATTCATTTATTATGGAAGCTGTTCCTGGGATTGTCATCTTCACACCAAATAATTTCAACCACTTTTGCAGTATTGGACAGTATAAGGACGTTGTTGTGAGTGTTTATTGTCATGTTATATTTGTATCGCTGTAGTAGAAAGGGGAGGTTTGTCTGATTTTTGCTTTTGGTATTGGATTTTCCATTTAATTGGTTAATTATTCATTGGTTTGTTCCGTGTCACTCCCTGTGAGTGTGTGTGGGTCGGGCCAAGGCTGGGTTGTGGTATAGCAGGTCTGTGGCTCAAAATGAATGGCCAGTTTTTAAATAAATAATTGCGTGGTAATGTGGCCGGAGCGGTTCCCAGGTACAATACGGGCTTAGGGGTTTCCCCACTGAAGCACACAGGTGAGTGATCACCCGTGTCCATAATTGATGCCGGGAGTTGCTAATCACCACACCTATGTCACGTCCCCATTATTAATAGGAGGAGTGTGAGTGCGGATTTGAGGAGAAGGAGAAGAAGAAGGAGAAGGAGGAAGAGCAAGAGTGAAAAGAGTAGGCTCGCTGGTGGATTTAGGCAGCTGGGAGGAGAGCCCCTCAGCAGCGGCCTCATGCATAACGCCGTGCGTAGAATTCGCACTATAACATGGTGTAAGCACAAGAGCCGAAATGTGCTTACGCACAGAAAAATCCAGATGCGGGAATCTGTGCGTACTCCAACTTCCACATTCTTCCGCTACATAAATCCCAGTCAGCGTGAAAACTAACGCTTGTGCACACGCCCTATGTCCCGCACCAACTCCTCCCAGAATTACACCTCTTTGAATATGGAAATCAATATAAAAGACAATGGGAAAAGACAATGGGAAAAGCACGGGGGAAAATATAAGAATTTCAGCGAATACCAAGTGGAGGCAAAGGAAAACATAATATTTGTTTAAATAAACCGTGGTATAATCAACAAAAGGAAGTTGATCAAGTGATGTTGGAAACTTGAAAGCTCAGATATCAAAGTCGCCGTGAAAAGCCTGAGTCGTAGCCCACCTTCTGAGTGTGATATGAAAGCTTATTAGGGTACAGAGAAAAAAAAATAGGCACACAGTGGGAAAAAAAGCACGGAATGTCAACTTCAATCTCGAAATTTCCACTTTAATTACGTAGTTTATTTTGTCATTAAAGTAGAACATCATAAACGTCATCTTAAAATCGTTTAATTAAACAGTTTCTCAAATCATATCGTAATTAAAGTAGCACGTTAAATGCTTTGTTTTGTATGTGATCTTCTATGTGCTCTATGTGTGTGAATCACTACTTGCTTCTTAAACCAGCTCTCTTCCTCCGACTGGACACAGAATCCATTACATTTGTGATATTACAGCTCTGTGAATAACTAAAATACTAAAATGTATATGTGATATCATTTTCATGATGATAGTTAAAGCACGTTATTAAACACGGGTTTCATGGTGCAGTGATTGTGTGCGACCTTCGATGAAATTATATATTGCAGCAGTACTCATGGGCGGCTCTAGGCAGAGAAAGAATCGGTGGCCCCTTCGCCCGCCAATGTCAATATGGTATCTCATGCATGGTGGATGGCCATGTCCGTTGCAGACACTGCATAGCCGCCTCGTGCTCATGACACAAGCGTTTAACTTTTGTCGAAATTTGCCGCTGCATTTTTAGCTGTGTCGTTATTTTCTCTTTCTGTTTTAAATTCAATATATATTGGCGTGGCCGCCCCTGCAGTCCTTGCTTTTCTTTCTCTAAGTAACCGATCGCCACACAATCAGCTCTGTAATAGATGTTAAGCCATCTGTAAGCTTAGAGCGCCGATTCTTCAAAACATTTAATGAACATTGAACTATCTTCGTAAAACATGTTTAATTATTCTATCCTTCATGCCAGTCCCAGTCAAGAATATGGATAATTTAAATGAAGTTAAACTTTTACCTGTATAATATAATAAACATATTTTGCTGCATTTCATCTTAAAAATGATATCGTCATCATATGTAAATACGCGCTTTATAAAGTGGCTCAGGTTGTGCGATATTATAACTATAGTACAAGTTTACAGTGAGGTAATTGTACTTATAAGTACAAACAGTTCTACAAGGAGCAATTGATTGAGTGCGTTTATAGTTCTTGGGATGAAACTGTTTCTGAACCGCGAGGTCCGTACAGGAAAGGCTTTGAAACGTTTTGCTGTGGCTGAGGTAGCATGTGCTTAATGCCGTATACCGATAATTCTCTTTCCGATCAACTGCTGCTGTGATTCCCCACTCAGATACAGTGGTATAAATACTCCGAGTTGTGCAGTGAGAGTAATATGGAAAAAGATGATCTGCTGTGGCAACCCTAATAAGAGAAGCTGAAAGAAGAAGAAGAAGAAGGAGAAGAAGAAGAAGAAGAAGGTGCAGTGAGAGTAACAATGCTAAAGCAGTTATGGTATTTGGAATACTATGGCTATTCCCTAGACCATTACATTGCTACAAGTTAATTGCAATCAGATGCATTACACTAATAAACAATATGTGGTTAGTTTCAGTGTATTTATAAAGCTGCGTCAGGAAAATAAGGAGTAACCACACAGGAACAGTAGTACTGCTTTGACGCTGGGTGCCGCCAGTCTGCAAAATCGACCGGAGAACTTGCTTTTATAACGGAGGATTTCTGGTAAGTAACTCTGTTTCTCAACTGTCAATTTTAAGTATAAGAACTCGTAATAAAACATACTTTCAAGAAAGCTGTAGAAACATTTAATAATTTTTTGTTGTATATTTAAGATTTACACTGTAAAATGCTTGTGTATTTGCACTAGATTTTTAAATAAATGTAAAAATTACAGCATTGGAATGTGTTATGTTCACAATATTTCTAATAGTATAAAAACAGGTTATGACCAATAAACCATTTTAAATTGTAACAACTTAAAAAATAGATTTACTTCAGTATAAAACAAGTGAATTGCACCCAATGACTCTAAATGATTTGCCTCAACTTAAAAATTGTGGGTTCAATAAGATAAAATTAATTATATTGGTTCAGATTGATAATGTTAAGTGTGAATCATGACCTTAATTATTTTAAGTTGAATGGAGGTTATAGTTTTTTCAGTGTACAAACTTGGTATTTATCTTCAAATGAGAAGAAAAAGAAGGGGTATGGATGTGTGCAGGATGTCCAATTTGATGGTCTCAAAGTCCCAGTAGTTTCCTAAATGGAATGCCCATATGGCTAATGTGGGGTTCAATGTTCTCTTTCATTGTTCACATGCTGAGGTACAGGAAGTGGCCAACAGCTTTCAAACTGGTGAATCCTGGGGCATTGATACCCGGTCAGGAACCACTTAGTATAAGATCTTGGTGTTTTGTGTATTTGTATGCAAAGAAAGCTTGATAAACCTCCATGAAACCCCAAGGTTTAGATTTGTTGATTTTTAGAAAGTGGGAGGGTGGAACTCTACTAATAAATTAAAGAAGAGGTGACATTGGCCTACACTGATCAAACATTTAGAAAGAATTCCTTTTAATAAGGTGTTCTTATACTGAATGCAATGTCCAGAAGCAATTGAAAAGGTAAATAAAATGTTTGGCCTGTAAGTCAAGGGACATTATGTTTAGATTGTCATGTATCAGACCACCACAGCTGGTGATCAGCAGAGCGTCATTATGAGCTCGATGCCACTCCCTGAAGCACGCACTTGGTTTTTTTCAGCCTTTTCTAGATTTTCTTTTTTTATCATCACTGCGTTGCACAAGACATTTTTTCTTTTTGTGGTGTTGACTTCCTCTTCGTAACTTTGAAAGAATACATTTTCCTATGTGGTTATCTCAAGCATTCAGATATTTTCTTTACATTTCTTTGTTGTCTCTTCACTTGTCCAGCTATGCAGAACCTCAGCATTGTGTTGACCTGCCTCATCTGCCTGCTGATTGGTCGTGTCTGTCAAGGTACCGTAAGTGAAAAACATCTGAGCGGTAACTGGTTGGTGTGGGATGAGAATGAGTGGGTGAGAGAAGGTGACAAAGAGAGCCGACGGTGACAGTGTGTGCCTGGACATGGCAGCTTGTCACATCAGTGAAATCATCCATCACTCTGCTTTACTGGGACTTGTTACGGCCAACTCTGAATCCACTCGGAGCAGATGACTTAATCGAGTCGTGTCACCGTTACCTGCTTGGTGTGATTAAGTCACTTGGGTTTGTGGGTGGTGGGCAAGTTAAAAAAATATGCTGGTTTGGGGTACAGAGAGGGGAGAAGGACTTGAGTTTAACAAGGTGAGGTATGGACGGTTAGGGTTGGATGGTCTGGCGTTGGATGTTTTTGTGGTTGTTACAAGAAAATGTAATTGTTCTTAACGTAGACATCCTGGTGGCAACTGGTCATTGAACTATTTGAATTGCGGAGTGTGTCTGGCCGTGTAAATCCTGTGGAGCTCGATAACCAAGTTTAGGTTGTCCTCCTTCCTTACTTCTGTTTTTGATTGTGACTGTCTCCATTTTTATCGAGTATTTTTTTGGAAATAAATAAAGTTTTTTTCTTTAGGCTCTTTAGCTTTGTTTGTGTTATATTTATGTGTGTTTGTGTCTCTCACTCTCTCTCACTCCCATTTTCACAATAATAAAAAAATCAAAAAATGAGATCTCCTTCATCTCTTTTTGGTTTCTCCTCAACAACAATGAGATCAGAAAGGAAAAAAAATGGAGACCTTGGCTTTCATCTCCTGCTTCACAGATGTTTCTCCTGAATGCTTCACCCTGGTAGTCTCGCAAGCGTCTCCTGTTGAACTTCAGTGGAGATCTCAACAAAGTCATCCAATGGGCTCTGATTCTCCATGTAGCATCTTGACATTTTTTGTTTGCAATTTGAAAGTATTTTCATTGTGTGCTCAGCAATATACTGTGAAATGTATGTGTTATGTTTGCAATATGTACATTTTACGACAGTGTGTTTTTGTTTGCCGGCTTGCTGAAGGCCCCTGTGCAGCACACTGAGGTGGGCCCATCCTGTCTAGCAGAGCTGTTAGTAATTTATTCGCAACTAAATCTTAGGGGCCTACTCAATCAGATTACACGCTGGTGATAAACCAGCAAAAAAAAAATTATTTATGATAATAATGTATATTTACATGTGATGTTCTTCAAAACTTCTTCTGCTCACATCCACTATAGCATGCGAAAGGTCACCAAATTTGGAAATGTGCACTTCTCTGTAAGGCAGACTAAGACGTGTTGTGTCTCTGATTAGGCTCCGAGCCTCCGAACTCCCAAAGTCTAAATTCATGTAAACTGCAGGCCTGCCAATACGTAATATCATCATGGATTGGATTGGACTTGCCTGGTGATGATGCAAACATGTCACTTCTTTCTTCTTTTTTTTCTCCTGTTAGGGGTCGCCACAGCAGATCATCTTCTTCCATATCTTTCTGTCCTCTCCATCTTGTTCTGTCAAACCCACCACCTTCATATCCTCTCTCACCACATCCATGAACCTTCTCTTTGGTCTTCCTCTTTTTCTCTTAACTGGCAGCTCTATCCTTAGCATCCTTCTCCCAATATTCCCAGCATCTCTCCTCTGCACATGTCCAAACCAATGCAATCTCACCTCTCTGACTTTGTCTCCCTACCGTCCAACCTGAACTGACCCTCTAATGTCCTCATTTCTAATCCTGTCCATCCTCGTCACACTCGGTGCAAATCTTAACATCTTTAACTCTGCCACCTCCAGCTCTGTCTCCTGTGCCACCGTCTCCAGCCCATATAACACAGCTGGTCTCACTACCGTCCTGTAGACCTTCCCTTTCACTCTTGTTGATACCCGTCTGTCACAAATCATTCCTGACACTCTTCTCCACCCATTACACTCTGCCTGCACTCTCTTCTTCACCTTTTCCACAATCCCCATTACTCTGTCATCACAAGTGAGTAAGTGTGCAAAATTTCAACTCATTTGGACAATAGGAAGTGGGTTAAATATCGATTACAAGATTTGTACCAGACAACAAACAGGTGAAGTTAACAGAAGCGTGGTAATAATAAATAAAAAATAAATGAGAGGGGAATTGGAGGGACCGTTAAGTTTAAATCTATTTTGGTCTACAAAATACACGGATAATGTTCTCAGAGAAAGAAACTCTACAGTGCAATTCAAATTTCCCTTGGATGAATGAACGCACTAACAAGCCAAATAGACAAAAGTTTCCTTATCAGCAAGGACTGTCATCTAATTAGGAAACTGGCTGGAAGGAAAAGCTGCAGCCACTGCGGCCCTCCAGGACCGTAATTGAGGACCCCTGGGCTAGAGGGTTAGTTTTGGCAGGATTGGGGTTGTCAGAAATAAACACTCTCATATTATACAAAAAACTAGTCAGTTTATCAAAAGTTATTTTTATGACACAATACTGAAAGGTGATTGGTATTGGAAAGGCTAACTTTCAAAAAACGTTTCACAAAAGACTGACAGTTCAAGTCATCAACAGTCTGCTATCATTTCTGTTTTTCATCTTAAGAGTGATAATCATGTGTGTAGTTGGATTAAGGGAACAACTCAGATTGGGCATTGGTCAGAATATAAAAACGGATAAAATTAGTAAATGGCATTGTTTAAATATGTTGAAGAGTCATTCCTGAGTGCTTATCTGTTAGTCAGCCATACGCTTCTTGTATAATTACACACTTAGAATGATTTCGTTTTTCCGTCAGTTTTGGAATTCGCTAAATTCTGCTTTTTATCTCCAACCTGGTATTGTGTTTCTCCTGACAATTCCAGGTTTCAATGTCTCTCAGCCTCAGAGTCGAGTGGAAAGAGAGGAGAGAAGTGACGTCACTTTACAGTAGTCTGCCTCGTGTCCAGTGACAAAAAACGAAAAAAACGGAAACACTTTAGAAACTGTGGAAAACTCTGTTGTATTTTATACAAATGTCCCTTGTTTAACTTTTATTTCTTTTCCATTGTACAGGAGTCACTGTGTCTCAGCCACAGGGTTCATTGGAAGCCAGAAAAGGGAATAATGTCACTTTAATCTGTGTCATGTCAAGTGACACTCCACTGGGACCAGTGAGATGGTACAAAGGAAATGGCAGCGAACACACACACTTCTACTCACCAGTCCCCAAAGAAGGAGATAAGAATGACCCTGGACAATGGAGTACCCAGCTGTCAACTTCAGCATCACAATAAGAGACGTCAGAGTCAGCGACACAGGAGAGTATTACTGTGAGAAATACACAAAGGCAGATGAGAACAAACCATGCGCCTCAGGACCGGGGGTCAACCTGACTGTGACAGGTGGGCAACAGTCTGTAACCTTTTTTGTTTTTATGTGCTGCTTAAAATTTCTGATATTCAAAAACTGTCTACTCATCGAGAAGATAAAGCTGAATTCAACAAATGAAGTGAGTAAGTCAAGTTGAACAGACAAAAGCCAAGAACTTGAAGGGTTGTTTCTATTCTCGTCAATATCTGCGTTGTTTACTACCGGAACAGAAGTGAAGATTCTGGGAAAAAAAGAGTGCGTACTACTTCTGCAAATGCTGATTGGTGTACAAATTTTACCAATGATATGGAGATTTTCAAATTTTAAGAGTCACAATTCTGGACATTTTCAGAATTTTATAAATTCCTCCCGGATAGTTCATGGTGCGTAAAAAATGAGGACATCCATCCATCCATCCATTATGCAACCCGCTAACATGTCCAGGTAAATGAGGACGGTTGGCAGCCCTATGCCTATATACGAGGTGTGATCAAAAAGGTTGATTCAGTGCACCATCCAAGAGCAACACAAAACAATTCAATGGAGGTTCTGAATATCCATCCTAGAGCCGAGTTTGTGACGAGGTTCAACTCATTTGATGAGGTCTGTTGTTTGTGAGCCACTGTTGAGTTCAAGTGTGTTTTTCAAGTTTGTCGTTAATAATGTATATCGAGCAATACATTAACATGAAACTTTGTTTCAAATTGCAAAAAGCTCAGGAAACCCATTAGATGTTAAAATCGGTTTATGGTGACACTGCACCGACAGTTAAGACCGTTTACAAGTGGTTTGATCGATTTCGTCATGGATCTGACTCAGTTGAAGATGAGAAAAGATCAGGACGTTCTTCAACATCAAAAACTGAGAAAAATGTCGAAACGGTTTCATTCTTCATCATGACAATGCTCGTTGTTACACATCCCTTCTTGTAGAACAATTTCTGTCAAATAAAAACATTACGTCGTGTCCGGACCTGGCACCGTGTGACTTCTGGCTGTTCCGTAAATTGAAAATGACCACGAAAGGTAAACGATTTCAATCCATTGAGGACATCCAAGCAACCACGACAGCCCAACTAAAGACAATCTTGAAAGAAAACTTCCAGAACTGCTTCACAAAGTGGCATTAGCACTGGCAGAAGTGCCTTCATAGTGGAGGAGAGTATTTTGAGGGTGACTTGTAGTTGTAAATATTTCACTGCTTTTTTAAAACATTTACAGTATTTTTTGATCACACCTCGTAAACTTTACAAATGACTGATTACAAAATGAGTACACATAAAGAACCTTCTGTTCCTGTGTAATGTCAATTACTACCAACTGGTCTGTATCACCAAAATACTCAGTTTTAGGTCTATCTGTACATAATGCTGTGCACCTGTCTGTCTGTCTGTCTGTCTGTCTGCAAATCTAAAGCAAATCAGCCCCCATTGGCTGACTTTGTTGAAATGTGGATGCTTGTAGGAGTGGACCACCTTTACATCCACTCCCTGGATAGTGACCAGGCGTAGAGGCTGTTTGGTGAGGTGAACGTCAATAAGCAGTTCTTAGGTTTTGCTGATGTTAAGATGAAGACAATTCTCTTTGCACAAAGAAACTAAGTCCTCCACTTGACTCCTCTCCTCTGTCTCATCTCCCTTATTGATAACTTCCATAAGTGCAGAATCACATGAGAATTTTTGTTAAGTGTCATGACCTGGTGTTAAATATTTATAGTATGTGATTCACAGAATGAAGACAAAAGCAGACAGGCTTGTTCTTGTGGTGCTTCAGTGTTGCTCAGACTGTCTTTGAGTCTCACACTCTGTGGTCTGCCTGACAGACTGCCCACCATCCAGGATGCCACAGACTCATCCACCTGCATACCACTGAGTTTACCCCTTAACAGGGATGTATGGTATTGTAGGCACTGGAGGAATCAAAAAAACATCATCATATCAGTCCTTCCAGCTTTGTCCAGCCCGGTGGAGCAGACAGATAATTGCATGTTCCACTCTAATATTTGTCTGACAGGTCCAGGTGGTCTACCACAAGAGGACTTGTATAGTCCAGGACCAGTCTCTCAGAGGTCTTCATGATGTGAGACATAAGTTTCACTGGCCTTCTTGGAACAGCAACAATTCAGGGTGTTTTCCACAGTCACAGTACTTTCTGAAGCCTTAGGGGACAGACTGGACAGGTGACAGAGGACACCACCAAGTTGGCCAGCACAGGCCTTAAGAACTCGAGGACTGACTCCCATCTGGTCCCACAGCGTTTCCTGTGTGTAGCTTAATCAGTTTTGCTCCTCACTTAGTCAACAGTTATGGACAGTCCACACTGATGGTCAGAGCTGAATTTATCGCTGACCATTCCAGTTGACATGGTAGGAGTTGTTGTAGTTGGGATGATGTAGGCGCACTGGTCATTGGAAGAAGGTGGCAGCGGGAGGGAGAATCAAAGTTGTTTTAGGGCATTAGCTTTGTCCATGTCCCTTTTTAGCACCTGAACCCTGGATTGCTTAAGCCCACTAATTATACCCAGTCCATTCCATACATCCATACTGTGGAAAAAAAAAACACAAGTAGATACAAATGTGTAGACAAGTCTTCAGAGACCAGTACTCCTTGTTACGTATCACCAAAAAAGCGTTGAAACCCTCTAAAAATTTTAAGGGGTGTTTTACTTTTTGCAATGTCAGTTCCACAGAACTGTATGTGCATCAAAGGTTTCCTGGTGTGAATACTCGCGTCACTCTTCATTGTGTCCCCAGAGTAAATGTTGATACTTTATGGACAACCAATGACCCTTTGGATCAAAACATAAATACAGAAAATCACAGACAGTCATTCTTCTAAAACAATATATTTTGTTTTTAAAATCCAGAAGGAATGCACATGACCAAGGCATAACATCTTTATGAAAAGTCCCTGATAATGTCTTATGTGTCCATCCAATAATATCCAGAAATCTTACATAAAAAAAAAACCTCAACTCCCACAGCAGTGGTGAAGCAATCAATATGCAGGATCTCAAAACACTTTCACAGCCCCATCCCTACCTTTGTGGGGTGGTATGTTCTCCCAGTGTTCATTTGGGTGCTCCAACGATTCTCCAGATTTATCCCAAAAATATGCAAATGAGGTCAGCTGGCTTGGTTTGTTCCCAAGTTTTCCCTGTGATGGACTGCTGCCCTGTCTAAGGCTTTATTTTCTACTTTGATCCCAATGCTACTTAACATGCAAATCATTTTTGTTTTTTAGCTTGCCATGTGCCATTGTGGTTCATCTTCATACTGGTAAAAGTGTGTCTTTTTGTGATGGTCAATGCTTGGTTTTGTTTGGCTGTGAAGAGAGAAACACGGAGAAAGAGAAGGTGAGCAGGTAAGGAACATCTGAGGAGTCTGTCACTTGGGGTTAGCTTGTCAATTTAAAGTTCTCCATCATCTATCTATCTATCTATCTATCTATCTATCTATCTATCTATCTATCTATCTATCTATCTATCTATCTATCTATCTATCTATCT
>JANRMT010062856.1:480605-496526 GCA_026402145.1 Polypterus bichir lapradei
CCCCCCCCCCCCCCCCCCCCCCCCCCCCCCCCCCCCCCCCCAGTTTGATGGTCATTGTTTCTGATACACAAAAATGCTCAAAAAACTTAATAAAATAACTGAACATGCATAGGTGTGAAGGACACTATATACAGATAGATAGATAGATAGATAGATAGATAGATAGATAGATAGATAGATAGATAGATAGATAGATAGATAGATAGATAGATAGATACTGATGACACGCATTCATCTCACAGGACCTCCTTCCATAAAGGGGCCGCAGAAGAGAGTTGAGACTGGACAGATGGTCAGCTTCACTTGTCAGTCACTTGGTGACCAGGACACCAGCATCACATGGCAGAAAGGTGAGACGACTGTGTCTGAAGGGCAAAAGATGAGCTGGAGTGATGGGACCAGAAGTGAACTCAAAGTGATTCTGACTAAGACTGACGTGAAATCCAGAATCTACTGCCAGATCCCGGGATACAGAGGAGGTTCTGTCTCATCAGATGCTCTCAACTTCAACACCTTCATCTTGGGTAAGAATGTTGTGTTTGAGGGATTTACTTCTTAAAGGAATGTTATGTGTTGGAGATTTAGGGACCCTCAAAGTAAAGCAGGTGTTCATCCATAATGTGCTTAGTCATCCAGAGGTCTATCATTGATAATAAACCTAAAGACAGGAAACATCTTGAGCACGTTGGCCTAAAATGACTTCTGTATAAAAGATAATGACTCAGTAAAGGTGTGGCATCTTGTTAATGTCAAGCAGTGGTTTTCAATCTGTGGGGCGGGCCCTCCTAGGGGGGTACAAATTACCAAAAAAGGGGAACACGAAGATATGAAAACAAGAATCAAAAATATGAACAATACATCTATTGAAACCAAAACAAATGAACTTAAACTACATTCTGATACTAGAAAAATAATTATAGAGTTAGAAAAATGTCAATTAAAGTTAAGTAGGTATAATAAAATATGTATCTATGACATATAATTAATTAAAAAAGAACAAATTGGTATTAGTGGGCTCCTTTCAAAAAAACGATAGGGGGGTGTGATTAAAACTGTTATGAAAACTCGGGTCGCAAATACTTAAAGGTTGAGAAACGCTGCTGTAAAGCACCATATTGGCTCAGGTTACAGAAATGTTGTAGAAGTTCAAGAGTTCAAGCAGCAAACATCTTAGACTTTAAGGAAGGGACAATTGCTGGCCGTGTGTAGAATGACCCTGTTACATTAATTTTATGTATTAATTTATTTTTCTGAAAAATGTATCACTCCTTGTGTGGAGTTCTCTCTACTGAGCTTCTATTATTCAAAATTCTGCCACCTTGAAAGAAGAGAAACTTTAATAAATCAGTGCATTATTTTAACAACTTTTAATAACTTTTACAGTACATTAAATGACTGCTGATTTAATTGTCTTCTTATATGATGGCCATGTTTTGTGAAACCATCAAATCATCAGTATGGCTTCCTACCAACAGCTCAAGACAAACGTAACTCGTGGTTATTGAACTTCTCTTTCAGCGATACCCGAAGTGACAATTCAGAAGACGAGTGCGGAGGACTCACACAACAGTTCCAGTTTCTACTGTAAAATCAGTGGGTTTTACCCTGATGACATTAAGGTGATGTGGCTCCTAGAGGGACAGACGCTGAACTCCACCCTGTTTAACAGTAGCAAAAATCTGGATGGGACATTTACAGCCTTTACTTTAGTAGATGTCATCGTCACAAAAGAAGTAAAGCAGATCACATGTGTTGTGACATACATGGGAAACCGCAACGTGACACACAGCGTTGAGTTTACTAAGAGGAGTTCAGGTGATGTGAGCGATGGTGTCTCTCCATCATCATCATCAGGTAATCAGTTTGAGTGCTTCAGAAGACACTTGGAGTGTCAAGTTAGGGAGCAAGTCAAAGGAAAGCTTATCAGAGAATCCGTTCCTAAGTGTTCATAAGTCATTTCATAAAATTAATTTCAACTGCCAGTGAGTTTTGTTACGATTTGAAAAACGTAATCACTGCTTTGTTTTCCAATCCTTGACTGAATTTCAGTGATTCTGTTTAATGTCTAAAATCAAATATCTGACGCTCATAATTAAATGAAACTCTGTGTTCAACTGTTCATGGACAAATCGACTCAGTTGAGAGAGCAAAGAGAAAGGTCCCGTCGGACGGCAGGCTCAAGGACTGGCGTTGTGTCAACAGTAAAGTAAGCTAGCTCGGGTTGCTCGAGTATATTTGTATAATGGCATAAGAAAAGAAGGCAAATACTTAAAATTGTGACCCTTTGGACATTACTAGCTGAAATGTTAGTGTCCCATCAGTCTTTCGACATTTTTTTGACAAGTGGCCCACTTTTACTTCTAGAATCTCTTCATAGACCATTACTGGGTGTGCTGGCATCTCAGCAGGGTTGTACCAAGGAATAATACCCAGCTGGGATACCAGTGTGATGGAAGGACAAGGGGGAGACAACCTGTTAGGGCTTATTACTCCCTCCATATAATAGTTGGCAGCATTCCTGGGACACCTGCAAAGCATGCTGGGAGTTGTAGTCCCATGGAGCAGGCTTGTGGGGTGCCACAGGGATCTAAGATCCTTACTTTGTGGAGCGTCCATTTGTTCTGGAATTATTTCCCACCTGCTATTGCAAAATATTACTTTTATGTAAGGAGGCCAAGTGTGCGTCTCCCTGAGTTTTTTGAGCCAGTTAGGACCCTCTCCCTTTTCTAGACCGAAGGATGGGATGGGCCACTCAACAAGGCAACCAAGCCTGCTGTCACCCACCTCATAGACGCCAATGAAGATGTGGTTTGCCAACACAAAATCGCACAGCCACACACTGATTCCATTATCAGGGATACTTCAACTTGTCACACCCACTTAGTGGCCTGGCAGCTCCTTCAACCTGAATCCATTTAAATATGCATGGAACGTCGCTATAAAACACCCGGATTGTGCCGTTTGCCCAGCCACCGCTATGGTGTTGCATGGACTGGCATTTCCTAGGAAGGCATTGAGACTCTAATTAACTTAATGGCACGTTACAAATCACTCAACTAGTGGATGTTTTAGCTACAAAGTAACTTTTTTTTTCCTACTTTGAAACAAAATGATTTCAGTAAAGCAAGCAGTGAGCATAATAAACATAAAATATACTGTTAAATAATAAAATGAATGTTGAATTAAACAAGCTGATGTTTTCCCTTTGATCGACTAAGGTCTTTGTGTCTTTCAGTTGGTGTTTTGTGGACTCTGAAGGTCTTCCAGATTTGCCTCTTCATCCTGATTACAGGTTTGCTCTTCAACATCTGGAAGAAAATGAATGAGACGTAGTTAGAGTTACTGACAGCAACATCCTTCAAATCTGTAAAGTAATTAAGTTCATAAATTAAAAGACAGCATGCAGCATATGTTGTTATTCATTATATTAAAGCTGTTCAAAGCTTTTCTTTTTTTTTTTATTTTTTTATTATTTTTATTACAATCCATACAAAGCAATCAAGTTTTTACAAAGAGAAAAATTAAGAACAGATCGATCCCCACCCCTGAGAGAGAGAGCAAGCCAAACGGCGTTAAATTTAAGGCTTGGAGACATACCTAAATTAATAAATTCTCTGTGCCTTTTGAACTTATTTTAAAATATTACTGATTAGATCCTGCCATGTTTTGAAAAAAGTCTGTACGGATCCTCTAACTGAGTATTTGATTTTTTCCAACTTCAAATAATATAACACATCGGTTTCCCACTGACTTAAAAGAGGAGAGTTTGGGTTCTTCCAGTTTATGAGAATAAGTCTACGTGCCAAAAGTGTAGTGAATGCAATCACAATTTGTTTGTCTTCCTCCGCTTTAAACCCATCTGGAAGAACACCAAACACAGCTGTTAATGGGTTTGTAGGGATTGTGAGTCCAAGGCTGTCTGAAAGGTAATTAAAAATGTTTGTCCAGAATAATGTTAATCTGGTGCAGGACCAGAACATGTGACCTAGTGAGGCTGGGACTTGGTTACAACGTTCGCAGGTTGGATCATGCCCTGGGAACATTTTGGAGAGTTTTAGTCGAGACAGATGTGCTCGATATATAATTTTGAGTTGTATGATTGTATGCTTTGCGCATATGGAGCTCGAGTGAATTCTCTGCATTGCTACTTTCCACTCCTTTTCTGATATATTAATTGAAAGATCTTTTTCCCAGTGTCCTCTTGGATCTTTAAAAGGGAGGGATTGTAAAATGATTTTATATATTGTAGAGATGGAGTCTAAATCCTTGAGATTGAGCAATATTTTTTCCAGCATGGATGAGGGTGCAAGATGAGGAAAATCTGGAAGGTTTTGTTTAACAAAGTTTCTGATTTGAAGATAGTGAAAGAAATGTGTAGCTGGAATGTTAAATTTGGAATGTAATTGCTCATAGGATGCAAAGACGTTGTCTATATAAAGATCTCTAAGCAAGTTAATTCCAAATTTTTTCCAAATATTAAAAACTGAATATGTTTGTGAAGGTTGAAACGTGAGACGTAGTTAGAGTTACTGACAGCAAAATCCTTCAAATGTCTAAAGAAACCAAGTTCATAAATTAAAAGACAGCATGCAGCATACGTTGTTATTCATTATATTAAAGTTGTTCAAAGCTTTTCTTAGCTGGGCCAGCGGCCTGGAGCGACTCAGCAGTGTCATAGGTGAGTGTGAAATGAAAACGCTTGGAGACGTCAATATTGTTTTCAGGTAGACGTCGACTTGTGCAGAAGAAATCATGAAAAAGTGTCACGATTTATGTCATATTACTGTGATGGTCTGGGTTGGCTCCACGGTCCCTTGCGTCTTCAATTTGGAACTGTTAAGAATGACACAGAGGATGAGCTCTACAAACGAAGACCCACACAGTCAACAAGGCTTCAGTGCTTTGATTAAAATGATCAAAAACAATAAAGTGTCCACAGAGCGGTGCTCGTATTCAATAAATAAATAAATAAATAAATAAATAAATAAATAAATAAATAAATAAATAAACAAACTATAAGGCTGGTGTCTGTCTGTAAGTTAAAAATCCATAAATAATTCAAGAAACAAACCAGAATGGAGTCATCACGTCCTTTCTCTTTGTAGCTGCGCTTTCCCAAAATTACCAAAGTTCAGCAGCTTCAACTCACAAAATGGGATTCAACAAAAGGCTGACGCGCAGAAATGATTCCCCAGACAAAATATTTTCGTTTTTAAAAGTTTAGTTAAGTTTCAAAATAAAACAGTTCACACAAAAAAGAAAATTAAAATAGCAAAAAAGGAAAAAATAATGTTATGAAAAGTTCAGTCCTAAGCTTAATCTGGTTACATCTCAAATCGTTACGATTTACTTATCATTTCTGAACCATTTCAAGACGGTCAGAAAACTGTCTGCTTATCCCATTTCTAACTTGAAAATGGGTCTTTCAAGTCCCTGCTTACAGGGACCTGTTCTAAACCCTACTGAATCTCTTATCACAATGTTTCTCAGTTAGAGCAAGAAGGTTACTAACTTATAGGGGGAAAAGACAATAAGATTGTCTATGACTATGGAAGAAATTAAATTCTATTCAAATTAAGCAAACATTAATATGAGTTTAACTCAAAACTTTAACTTTCTAAGATTGGCTCTTACACGTACTTTTTATGACAGTGTGTTTTATTTTGCCGTAAAGTCAGTGGTATAGCTGGTTTGCTGAAGGCCCCTGTGCAGCACCCTGAGGTGGGACCCTCCTGTCTAGCAGAACTGTTAATAATTTATTTGCAACTAAATCTTAGGGGCCTACTCAATCAGATTACACGCTGGTGACAAACCAACAATAAAACAATTATTTATGTATATTTACATGTGATGTCCTTCAAAACTTATTCTGTTCACATCCACTATGGCACGCGAAATGTCACCAAATTTGGAAATGTGCACTTCTCTGTAAGGCAGACTAGGACGTGTTGTGCCTCTGATTAGGCCCCGAGCCTCCGAACTCCCGAAGTCTAAATTCATGTAAACTGCAGACCTACCAAATACGTAATATCATCAAGGATTGGATTGGACTTGCCTGGTGATGGTACAAACATGTCACTTTTTCTTCTTTCAGCTGCTCCCGTTTGGGGTCGCCACAGCAGATCATCTTCTTCCATATCTTTCTGACCTCGTCATCTCGCTCTGTCACCCCCATCACCCCATCATGTCCTCTCTCACCTCATCCATAAACCTTCTCTTAGGCCTTCCTCATCTCCTCTACCCTAGCAACTCTATCCTTAGCACTCTTCTCCCAATATACCCAGCATTTCTCCTCTGCACATGCCAAAACCAACGCAATCTCGCCTTTCTGACATTGTCTCCCACCTGTCCCACCTGAACTGACCCTCTAATGTCCTCATTTCTAATCCTGTCCATCCTCGTCACACCCAATGCAAATCTTAGCAAATCTTAGCATTAACTCTGCCACCTCCAGCTCTGTCTCCTGTGCCACCGTCTCCAACCCATATAACACAGCTGGTCTCACTACCGTCCTGTAGACCTTCCCTTTCACTCTTGCTAATACCCATCCGTCACAAATCACTCCTGACACTCTTCTCCCTGGGCTAGAGGGCTAAAGGAGGAAATAACATTGACCCTCGAGTGACTTGGACAATGGAGAACATGGCTGTCAACTACAGCATCACAATAAGAGATGTCTAAGTCAGTGACATGGGAGATTATTACTGTAAGAAATACACAAGGGAGAGGAGGAGAAACTGAACGCCTCAGGACCGGTGGTCAACCTGACTGTGACAGGTGGGCAACAGTCTGTAACCTTTTTTGTTTTAATGTGCTGCTTAATATTTCTCATAGACCAGAATTTGTGTGCTTTTTGAAATACATTTACGAAAAGCACTTAGATCAATACACTTGTGATTTATTTGTTTTTTCTCTAGCGTGCTTGTAATAAAAATGATCAAGGTATCTCAAATATTAAAGGGTCATTAGTGGGAGAGACAATGGGTTGGTGCCAAAACTGTCAAAGGCTTTTATTTTAAATTCCAAAGAAATAATCAGTTTTCAGTATTTCGGTGCACAAAATCCTTTAATAAATCTTCTTCTTCTTCTTTCGGCTGCTCCCGTTAGGGGTCGCCACAGCTGGTCAAATTATTCCATATCGCCCTGTCCTCGTCATCTTGCTCTGTCATATGCATCACCTGCATGTCCTCTCTCACCACATCCATAAACCTTCTCTTACGCCTTCCTCTTCTCCTCTTGCCTGGCAGCTCTATCCTTACAACCCTTCCCTCATTATACCCAGCATCTCTCCTCTGCACATGTCCAAACCAACACAATCTCTCCTCTCTGACGTTGTCTCCCAATCGTCCAACTTGAGCTGACTCTCTAATGTCCTCATTTCTAATGTTGTTCATCCTCGTCACCCCCAATGCCAATCTTAGCTTCTTTAACTCTGCCACCTCCAGCTCTGTCTCCTATGCCACCGTCTCCAACCCATATAACACAGCTGGTCTCACTACCGTCCTGTAGACCTTCCCTTTCACTCTTGCTGATACCCATCTGTCACAAATCACTCCTGACACTCTTCTTCACCCACTCCACACTGCCTGCACTCTCTTTTCACTTCTCTTCCACACTCCCCATTACTCTGTACTGTTGATCCCAAGTATTTAAACTCCTCCACCTTCGCCAAATCTACCCCCTTCATCCTCACCATTCCACTGTCCTCCCTCTCATTTACACACATGTATTCTGTCTTGTTCCTACTGACCTTCATTCCTCTACTCTCTAGAGCAGATCTCTACTTCTCCAGGGTCTTCCTCAACCTGCTCCCTACAGATCACAATGTCATCAGTAAACATCATAGTCCACGGAGACTCCTGTCTAGTCTCGTCTGTCAGCCTGTCCATCACCAAGGCAAATAAGAAAGGGCTCAGAGCCAATCCCTGATGAAATCCCACCTCCATCATTCCTACCGCAGACCTCACCACGGTCACACTTCCCTCGTACATATCCTATACTACTCTTACATACTTCTCTGCCTTTCCCGACTTACTCAAACAATACCACAACTCCTCTCGAGGCCACCTGTCATATGGTTCTTCAGGTCCACAAAGACGCAATGCAACTCCTTCTGGCCTTTACTATACTTGTCCATCCACACCTTCAGAAAACATTTAAGTAAATCTCTCTATCATAAAAAAAATCCTGGGAGGGAAATACTAGGGAGATGAGAAGTGATCTTCATGTGAAGATCACGGAAGAAACTTAAAAGACCCACGAGACGAAAGAGATTTGCCATGGAGCATCTTGTGGGGATCTTAAACATGAGACTTTGTGCCAATAGACTGACCCAGGACCGTCTCGTGGGAACGTAGAACATGAGATTCCTGCAAGACACACCCTACTTAGAAACAGTATCAAATAAGACCACGGGCAGCAAAACACTCAGTCATGTAAAGGCTTTGAGCACACACAGATCCGGGGCTCTCGGCGCATATAAAGTGTATAAGGACAAAACGTTATAGATGAAACATAATGCATACGTAACAATTCCCATGAAACTAACAATCACTTTAAATTGTATATCCGATAAACCAAACCCGGGAGTGGGCGAGCGAAGCGAACAGGGGGAGGAGCCCCCCTAGTAATCCAATAAAATCAAAGTGATTGTAGTGGTCAAAATATTCTAAATAAATAACTAATAAATATTCCAAAATGAGGTTAAAATCCAGAGATAGTCTTTATTTCTAAAAGTATAAGCCCCACTGCTACCTTCTAAAGCCAGTGTCTCCCTGGCTTACCCACTTTGGATCTCACAGCATGAGGAGACATTCCACTAGCAGGTGCAGTCCCTTTGATTCCCGGCTCAGGTCCCCATTACCAGGACACAGTTAGAAGCGTATTATGGAAAAAATTTGCCCAAACATTAGAAAGATTTTTCTTCATGCAAAGAGCAACAGACAAATGGAATAAATTACCAAGTAGTGTGGAGGAGAGCAGGACTTTAGGAACCATCAGATCTCGACTTAATATTAGTTTGGATAATCTAGGTGGATAGGATAGACAAGCTTGTTGGGCTGAAAGGCCTGTTCTAATGTTCTGATAAGATGAAAAAGACTGAGCACTGACCAAAGGATTAAAATGAATGAAAAACTAATACATATCATCTTGAATAAATAATGATGATTCCTTGTTACCTAAACTGTTTTTAGTCAGAATCACTCCCTTTTTGGTTGATCTCCTCTTGCATCAGAAAATGTTTGGATTTACTCCAGGCTTGGTTTTATTATTTTAATTCTTCATCCAAGTTACAGTAGCTTCATCTTCTCTTGGTGTTACAGGGTTCAGCGTCTTTCAGCCTCAGGGTAACATTGAGAAGATGGAGGGAAGTGACGTCACTTTAGTCTGTCACATGTCAAGTGGGACTGTGCTGGGACTGTTGAGATGGTACAGAGGTGCTGGCAGCGAGCGCACACACTTCTACTCACCAACCCCCAAATATGGAGATACGAACGACCCTCGAGTGACCTGGACAGTGGAGTACAACACTCTCAGATATAGCATCACAATAAGAGACCGCAGAGTCAGCGACACAGGAGAGTATTACTGTGAGAAATACACAAAGGGAGATGAGAACAAACCGTACGCCTCAGGACCGGGGGTCACCTTGACTGTGAAAGGTGGACAACATTCTTAATTTTATTGTTTTTATTATTATTTTTTGTGTCTTAATTAGAAACCAAAATGTTTTTTGAGCAAAAAATGACTCTTGAATGAGCACACATTTCAACTAAGGTTGAGTTTGCCATATAGGAAAGAGAAAAACAAAAAACAATTCCTGTTAGGAGTAGAAACCTTCATTGCGTTCGTCCCCATCCAACATCCAAATAAGTAACTCGTCTAGATCTGTAGCCACTTATTGTGTCTGAAACTCAGGCGGCGTGACTCCAAACTCTTAGTGGTGTTGGTCATTAAAGAAAACTGGCAAATGAGGATTTCATCTCCAGTTCATTGAGAATACGAAGGCACTTCAGAACTGGCACTTGTGCCCTCTGACCCTTAAGTTTATTTTTGTGTAACGCTCTCCACTGAGTGCAGGCGTAGACTGCAGTGACAAGTTCATAGACAGGCACAGGTGAAGGGCTGCCAACTCTCCTTCTCTGGAAATGAGGACATTTGGATTGAAAAATGAGGACTTTTGAGGACACCTTTCCCTTTCATGCCATAATACGCCTTTATACTCTCTTATGTTTTCTTTTTTAAATGATATAAACCTTTAGTAGCAGTTTATCACTATAATTATGATATGATGGCCACAATCACAGCGACTGGCAAACTAATAACCCATTAAACATTTTGAATACGTCAAGCCTCTTAAATTAACAGACTTCCTTCCTTCCATTCTTATTTGGATAGCTTAACTGTCGTAAACCTGTAAAAAATTATGCCCATGGTAAATTCACTTCTAGGGAAATATAAATAATTTTACTCTTTTCAATTTACTTTATTTGCATTTATCTACATTCTTGTATATTTTTTCACAAAAGCTATTTTTCTCAGTAAATTTGGGTTTTTGGTTAAATACAAATAGAAATCTTTACATAGCCTGCTATTTAAATTGAATCTTGGGAGCATCGGCCCTTTACTTGAGTCTGTTCTGCTCTTTTGAAAAAAAGGAGTAGCCTCTGAACTTGTGCTTTCTTCTCGGCATAATGGGCATTCCTGAATTTATGTAAATGGAAGAATTACGAAAATATTATTAAATTATTCGAAGAAGTGACTTATTTATTACTTGATCAACTGATAACTAAAAAGATATTGCATTTATATGACAGAATAAATGTGTGATTTTTTTAATTAACTGAAACTCTATTAGTGGACTCATTCATTTAAAATTATAAATCCAGTTTGGAACAACGGGTCCTAATAATAATATTTACCATTAAAATACTACAAAGCGGGTGGCACGGTGGGGCAGCAGGTAGCGCTGCTGCCTTGCAGTTAGGAGACCCAGGTTCACTCCCGGGTACTCCCTATGTGGAGTTTGCATGTTCTCCCCGTGTCTGCGTGGGTTTCTTCCAGGTACTTCGGTTTCCTCCCACAGTCCAAAGACATGCAGGTTAAGTGCATTGGCGACTCTAAATTGTCCCTAATGTGTGTTTGTGTGTCCTGCGGTGGGCTGGTGTCCTGCCTGGGATTTGCGCCCTGTGTTGCCTGAGTTTGGCTCCAGCAAACCCCCGTGACCCTGTAGTTACGATACAGCGGGTTGGATGCACTTAAATACGACGGACTGTACCTGGATGTGTGAAATTTCTTGTTTAACCGAGCTGCTGAAAGAAGAATCAAAAATAAGATCTCAGATAGAAAACGTGAAATTGCGATTTTGATTTTAAATAAATTCACTTAGTTACGGTGTATTACGATAACAAATAGTTAAGGAAAGGAACAACATTTATAATGAAGTGTCTACTCACCGGGAAAATAAAGCTGAATTCAACAGATGAATTGAGAAAGCCAAGTTGGACAGACAAAAGCCAAGAACTCGAAGGGTTGTTTCTATTCTCGTCAATATCTGAGTTGTTTACTACTGGAACAGAAGTGAAGATTCTGGGAAAAAAGAGTGCGTACTACCGACAATTAAGACCGTTTACAAGTGGTTTGATCGATTTCGTAATGGATCTGACTCGGTTGAAGACAAGAAAAGATCAGGACGTCATTCAACATCAACAACTGAGGAAAATGTTGAAACGGTTTCATTCTTCATCATGACAACGCTCCTTTTCACACATCCCTTCTTGTACAACAATTTCTGTCGAATAAAAACATTACGCCGTGTCCAGATCTGGCACCGTGTGACTTCTGGCTGTTCCCTAAATTGAAAATGACCATGAAAGGTAAACGATTTCAATCCATTGAGGACATCCAGGAAACCACAACAGCCCAACTAAAGACAATCTCGAAAGAAAACTTCCAGAACTGCTTCACAAAGTGGCATTAGCACTGGGAGAAGTGCATTCGAAGTGGAGGAGAGCATTTTGAGGGTGACTAGTAGTTGTAAATCTTTCCCTGCTTTTTTAAAACATTCACCATATTTTTTTGTCACACCTCGTAAACTCTACAAATTACTGATTACAAAATGAGTACATATAAAGACCCTTCTGTTCCTGTGTAATGTCAATTACTACCAATTGATCTGTACTCAATAAAATACTCAATTTTAGGTCTGTGTGTATATACTGCTGTGCACCTGTCTGTCTGTCTGTCTGCAAATGTAAAGCAAATCAGCTCCCGTTGACTGACTTTGTTGAAATGCGAATACTTGTAGGAGTGGACCACCTTTACATCCACTCCCTGGATAGTGACCAGGCATAGAGGCTGTTTGGTGAGGTGAATGTCAATAAGCAGTTCTTAGGTTTTGCTGATGTTAAGATGCAGACAATTCTCTTTGCACCAAGAAACTAAGTCCTCCACTTGACTCCTCTCTTCTGTCTCATCTCCCTTATTGATAACCTCCATAAGTGCAGAATCACATGAGAATTGTGTCATGACCTGGTGTTAAATATTTATAGTATGTGGTTCACAGAATGAAGACAAAATCAGGCAGGCTTGTTCTTGTGGTGCTTCAGTGTGGCTCAGACAGTCCTTGTGTCTCACACTCTGTGGTCTGCCTGACAGACTGCCCACCATCCAGGATGCCACAGACTCATCCATCTGCATACCACTGAGTTTACCCCTTAACAGGGATGTCTGGTATTGTAGGCACTGGAGGAATCAAAAAAACATCATCATATCAGTCCTTCCAGCTTTGTCCAGCCCGGTGGAGCAGATAGATAATTGCATCTTCCACTCTAATGTTTGTCTGACAGGAAAAATGGAGTAGGTCCAGGTGGTCTACCACAAGAGGACTTGTATAGTCCAGGACCAGCCTCTCAGAGGTCTTCATGATGTCAGACATAAGTGTCACTGGCCTTCTTTGGAACAGGAGCAATGCAGGGTATTTTCCACAGTCGCAGCACTTTCTGAAGCCTTAGAGGACAGACTAGTCAGGTGACAGAGGACACCACCAAGTTGGCCAGCACAGGCCTTAAGAACTCGAGGATTGACTCCCATCTGGTCCCACAGCATTTCCTGTGTGTAGCTTAATCAGTTGTGCTCCTCACTTAGTCAACAGTTATGGACAGTCCACACTGATGGTCAGAGCTGAATTTATCACTGACCATTCCAGTTGACATGGTAGGAGTTGTTGTAGTTGGGATGATGTAGGTGCACTGGTCATTGGAAGAGGATGACAGCGGGAGGGAGAATCTATTAAAAAGTTGTTTTAGAGCATTAGCTTTGTCCATGTCCCTTTTTAGCACCTGAACCCTGGATTGCTTAAGTCCACTAATTGGGCTCAGTCCATTCTATACATCCATACTGTGGAAAAAAAAAAAACACAAGTAGATACAAATGTGTAGACAAGTCTTCAGAGACCAGTATTCCTTGTTATCTATCACCAAAAAACCCTTGAAACCCTCTAAAAATTTTAAAGGGGGTGTTTTATATTTTGCAATTGAAAAATTGCCAGTGAAATTAATTTTAGTGTCAGTTCCACAGAACTGTATGTGGATCGAAGGTTTCCTGGTGCGAATACTCGCGTCACTCTTCATTGTATCTCCAGAGTAAATGTTGATACTATATGGACAACCAATGACCCTTTGGATCAAAACATAGATACAGAAAATCACAGACAGCCATTCTTCTAAAACAATATGCTTTTTAAATCCAGAAAGAATACACATGATGACACATGATGAAGGCATAACATCTTTATGAAAAATCCCTAATAATATCCAGAAATCTTACACAACAAAAAAAAAACTCAACTCACGAAGCCCAAAAGGTCACATCACAACACTCATCTGCTATCAATATACAGGATCTCAAAACACTTCCACAGCCCCAGCCCTGCCTTTGTGGGGAGTATGTTCTCCCAGTGTTCCTTTGGGTGCTGTCATAATTCTCCAGATTTATCCCAAAAATATGTAAATTAGGTCAACTGGCTTGGTTTTTGCCCGAGTGTTCCATGTGATGGACTGATGCCCTGTCTAAGGCTTTATTTTCTACTTTGATCTCAATGCTACTTAACATGCAAATCATTTTTGTTTTTTTAGCTTGCCATGTGCCATTGTGGTTCATCTTCATACTGGTAAAAGTGTGTCTCTTTGTGACAATCAATGCTTGCTTTTGTTTGGCTGTGAAGAGAGAAACACGGAGAAAGAGAAGGTGATCAGGTAAGGAACATCTGAGGAGTCTGTCACTTGGGGTTAGCTTGTCAATTTAGAGTTCTCCATTACCAAATTAGTATCTATCTATCTCTATCTATCTATCGCCAAGATAAATAAGAATGTATTTACAGACATTCCTTCATTTTATTTATAGACAATGCAAATCAGTTTTCTTTGTGTGCTAATTACAGTATGAGTCAGTATAAACTTGATTTTTCATGCTAAAGAAGTACAGATAAAGATGAAGTCACACTTGTGCACTCGGCAGCACTGTGACCTCAAGATTCCTTAACCCTTTCTGTGTAGAGTTGGCACATTCTCTGCATGCCTGCCTGTTTTTAGCTCTGAGTTTTTGCTTTTCTTCCCATACCCCAAAATGTGCCCTAAATTGTAGCTGCCAATTTTAAACTGGCTGCATGTGAGTGAACATGAATGTGTTTCAGGGAGTCCTGCATGGGAATAGCGTACTGTTCAGGGTTACTTCCTTTCTTCCTAATGCTACTACTTTTAGTAGTAAAAGAACAGTCAAGGAAGAGGTCAAGTTCATCAGGAATAGTAAAGGGGAATTAAAAGATACAGACAATGAAATAGCAGATGCCCTAAACTTACATTTTTCGGAGGTGTTTACAAGTGAGCGAGTGGATAACCTCCCAGAGGTAAACGCAACTGCTAAGGAGGTACTGAGGGATTTGGAAATTGAAGAGGGAGAAGTGCTGCTCAGATTAAATAAGCTGAAATCAAACAAATCACCAGGAGCAGATAATATTTATCCTCGTGTTCTTAAGGAGGCTAGTGAGTACATATATAAACCCTTGACACATATTTTTAGGAAGTCACTGAGCACTGGAGAGATTCCGAAGGACTGGAAAATGGCAAATATCATTCCATTATATAAAAAGGGTGACAGGGCAGATCCAAGCAACTATAGGCCAGTAAGCTTAACATGCATCACAGGAAAATTAATGGAAGGAATTATTAAGGATAAGATTGAGCAACACATGGCAAGGACAGGAGTTATTAGGAACAGTCAGCATGGGTTCAGAAGAGGGAGGTCGTGCTTTACTAACATGTTGGAATTCTATGAGGTTGCAACAAAAGCATACGATCAAAGTGGAGCATATGATGTTATTTATCTGGACTTTCAGAAAGCATTTGATAAGGTGCCACATGAGAGGTTGGGCATCAAGTTAAAAGAAGTGGGAGTTCAGGGTGATGTTTTTAGATGGGTACAGAATTGGCTCAGACACAGGAAGCAGAGGGTGATGGTGCGAGGAACCTCATCAGAACTGGCCGATGTTAAGAGTGGTGTTCCACAGGGGTCAGTGCTAGGGCCGCTGCTATTTTTAATATATATAAATGATTTAGATAGGAATACAAGTAACAAGCTGGTTAAGTTTGCAGATGATACCAAGATAGGTGGATTAGCAGATAATTTGGAATCTGTTATATCATTACAGAAGGACTGGGATAGCATACAGGCTTGGGCAGATTTGTGGCAGATGAAATTTAATGTCAGTAAATGTAAAGTATTACACATAGGAAGTAAAAATATTGGGTTTGAATACACAATGGGCGGTCGGAAAATCGAGAGTACACCTTATGAGAAGGATTTAGGAGTCATAGTGGACTCTAAGCTATCAACTTCCCGACAGTGTTCAGAAGCCATTAAGAA